>PVIU01005803.1:0-108537 GCA_004026605.1 Ondatra zibethicus
AAAAAAAAAAAACCACGGACTCCTTGAGGGGGAAAAGGCTTATTTGGCTTCTAGGTTTCAGTCCACCATAGGGGAAAGACACCTTGGGAGCACAAAGCAGGAGCTTGAAGCAGAAACCACAGAGAAGAGCTGCTCATTGGCTTGATCTCTACACAACCCAGGCCCCACCTGCAGAGGACGGCACTGCCCACGGAGGGCTGGACCCTCCTACAGTAACCAGCCAGCAAGAAAATGCTCTGCAGACATGTATACAGGCCAATCTGATACACACAGTTCCTCAGTTGAGAGTCCCTCTTCCAAGTATGTCCAGATTTGTGTCAAGTTGACAAAAATTGAACCAGCACACCCAGTGTTTTTGAAATCTGCTAGAATTGGCTAGCTGGTTCCCCCTCTAGCCTGCCCCAATTGGAGAATTAACTAGACTCTAACTATGCTTTTCCCACGTGTCTGGTGAGGCATTTTATCTTACAGACAAGGACTCAGTCAAACCTGTTATTTCAGTGCTCTTTCGTGGCAATTATTAGTTACCAATAAAGGCAGAGATGGAGATAAAGACATAGTATTTCTAAAAATGTATTTTATGTATGTACTAAAGGTAAAGGAATATGGCTAACTTAGCCATGCAGGAGCAAGCACCACCTGTGCCACACTGACTCTCATTCTGTTATTTTCAGACACATTAAATAGAGCACAGAAGGGAATCGTGTGTCACTGGGTGCATTTCTGTAGAGGGACAACTGCAATCAACAGCTTTCTCCCTTTGTAATGTGTACAGGGTCCAAAGTCTCGGTGAACGGATCGCCTACCACAGAAAGGAAGATAGTAACTCTACATATTTGATACTTCCTTACAGTTGTTCCCATGGCATTCATTTTTACATCTTTTTTGAGATGTTCTTTTCTTCTTAAATAACTGTTTAGGTAATAATACTAAAAACTAGGTTTCATTGCAGGTTCTTCATACATATGTCTCCTCACTCTTTGTTCTCAGGATTTTCCTTCTCTACTGCTCCCACGTGCTCCTCATCCCCACAGCTGGTTCTCTCTCTGCCTGGGTTAGTTCTCCACTTTTGCTTCCCAAGTATGTGTATTTCATCATTACATTTTATGCCTCCATTAAGATATCTTCCTTTCTTCTCATGATCCCTTTTCTAGACTCATCATCTATAAACACGTGTATAAATAATATAAATACAGAGGGGGGCTACAGGTCTGTCTTATACAGTCTTTATGTTAAAGTACTTTCTTTTTATTCCTGATGTCTTCAAGGCTTTCATTCATAAAGAGATGCTGAACTTTGTCAAAGGCCTTTCCTGCATCAATTGAGATAATCATGTAATATATCTCCTTAGGTATATGTATATGATGGATTATACTTCATTGTCTTAGTTGGGGATTCTATTGCTGTGAAGAGACACCGTGACCATGGCAACTCTGATAAAGAAAACATTTAATTGAGGGTGGCTGGCTTACAGTTTCAGAGGCTCAGTCCATTATGACCATGAAGAGGAACATGGCAGCGTGCAGGCAGACATGGTGCTGGAGCTGAGAGCGCCTCATCTTGCAGGCAACAGGAGGTCGACTGGCTGTCACACTGAGTGAAGTTTGAGAAAAGAGACCTCAAAGCCCACCCCCATAGTGACACATTTTCTCCATTAAGGCCACACTTCCTAACAGTGCCACTCCCTTTGGGGGCCATTTTCTTTCAAACCACCACATTAATGAGTTGTGCATGTTGAACTAACAGAAATGAAGGCCCATTGCCTGTGGCTCACAGATGAATTGCCAAGGGTTGTAAATGTATAAGACAGTCAGTATAAAGGTTTCCTGCTATCAGGTGAAAAGGAAGAGCTAATAAACACAAGTCAATAGATGAAGTGTGTGTTCTTACTTGGATTTAGAATTAATTGTCAAATCAGTGGTCCCTTTTGGCCAGAATGACTCAAAGAAATCAACTAAACCCTACCTAAATTATAGCTGCAAATTTCTTACGTCTAGGACTTTTTATTCACTCATTAAAAAAATAATTCTCCTTTTGTCATACAAGCAGAATGATACATGTCAAAGGAATGGCCATACCAATCATTTTAGCCCCTGACTGAGACCACAGTAGGGCTGAATGTACCTAATAGCTCACATGGTCACGAGGGTAAATACAACTTCAATTCCACTCAACAAAGTACACATTTTTTTTTTTTTACAAAGTACACATTTTTTGTAAAACCAGTAAGTAAATATGGCATGGACTAGAGGCCTCACAAACATTCATTCTTCCTTTTATCACCAGTACTTGCTGCTGGACTTTGGGTTCTTAGCTCTGGAACTTCTGCTGTGTTTTAAGAGCAGGTGTTCCTTTACCACCTGCCTTCTGAGCCAAAGATGGGACAGCTGTGCTTAGTCATAAGCAGATGCCTTTCAAAACACCTGGACCAGATAAACAATATTTGTCTCTCTGCTACTAAAAAAAAGGACTGGTCTGCAAATTTTAGTAGATGGAGCCACATAGTACATAAATGAGACTGAAGGCAAAAATGGAAAATTAGTAATTAAAAAAAACTATAATAGAACTTGTGTCATGGTTTTAGGGAGAAATGCTGAATAATACTTTTGAGTTTTTAATACTTAAGTCAATGATTAGTTTCTTGACACTTCCATACATGTGTGTAAAACATTCTGATTGCCCTCACTCTACCCCTTAACTCCCTTCTGCCAACCCCTATCCCTCCCCACAAATCCTTTTCCTATAGTCAACTCTTTTTGTTTTGTGTGGTGACCCATTGAGCTTATCCAGGGCCATCATGGGTTTTGAACTGTCCATTGGGTCCTGGCAGGCTTACCAGTGGTTACATAAGTAAAGACAATGACTCTTCCTCTCCCAGAATCTATCTGTAGCTCTTAGTTCAGCATAGAGGATGTGGTAGTTTGAATGAGAATGGCCACCATAGACACATATATTTGAATGCTTGGCTCCTGGTTGGTGGAACTGTTTGGGGAGGATTAGGAGGTGTGGCCTAGTAGGAGGAAGTATGTCACGAGGGGTTGGCTTTGAGGTGTCAAAAGACTTGCACCATTCCCGCTGTGCTCTCTATTGCCAGCTTTGCATTTTGAGACGGAAGGTCTCAGCTGTTCGTGCTGTCATTTCCTTCACTCTCCCAGCATGGACTCTAAGCCTCTGAAACCATAAGCCCAATTAAACTCTGTTTCTTCATAAATTGCTTTGGCCAGGATGTTTTATCACAGAAATAAAAAAACGACTGATGCATCGAGTAGAGCCCCAAGCCCTCTCACATCCAGGAATGATTATGGACAGAGCCACTCTTGAGCAGGCCCAGTGCAGGCAACCACAGGTGCTGTGAGTTCCTGATTGCAGTGTCTATGCCCTGCCCTGAAGATGGCTTTTTATGGCTCTTCTCTCTGTCGTTCAGCTCTTACTGTATAGATATCTTTAAGGATGGAAGTAAAAAGTTTGTTTTTATCTTAGCACCTTGCACCCTTACAGAATCTCCAAAACAGAGAGCTTAAAAAACATCTAGTATTCTTAATTAATCAATATAAAATGGAAACTAGAGCCTTCACTTTCTTCCTTGTCCCCTTTCATTACTGAAGCATTCTCAGCTCTTTTAATTTGGATGTTCTCCTGGACACATCTTTAATCTAGCTACCCACCACAGAAGGAGTCTCCTTCAGGGCGGCAGCCTATAAACCCCAAGTTCTCTTGCCATGGCACATCTGAGTTCTGCTGGCTTTGTGAATTTACCAGGTCATTCGAAAGTAGGTACCTCTTCACCTTCTTCATTCTCTCAGGCCCTCAATAAAACCTCAGTCCTTTTGACAGGCCTCCAGCTGCTGCCCATCCATTTAAAATCTTCCTAAAGACAATATCAAGTTTTTTAAAGCCATTCATGTTGGCGATGTTTTCAATGCAGTTTGTACACAGTGAACAACCTCTCTCAGTTAGCAAGTAGGTAAGGATATGTCTGAAAGAACATTAGGGTAATTCCTATAATAAACACATTAGCCAGCTCAGACAGAGGAATAATCTGACAGTGTCCACATTTCTTTTAGACTGTATGTCCATCCACATCTGCAACATCTCCACGCCTAAATAAACAGGAAGAGAAAGGGGAAACCTAATGGGGGTGATGGATGTAAAAACATACAAACAACTTTTTATAATTTGCACAGCTGCAAAGAAAGTACAGGGGTGGGAGGGGCTCATAATCTACTTCTGTACTTTAAACCAATCAGGTCATATGACTAGCCAAACTAATATCATTGGTACTCACAGATCATATAAAAGATGGACCTTAGAGTCATAATTCTTGAAGGGGTTCTTTAGCAATGGCTCCATGTGACAGCTGAATAAGGTCAAGTCCCCTTTCATCCAGCACTCTATGTCCCAGTTTACACCTGTGTTAAAAATAAACTGCATTAAGCCAGGCAGTAGTGCACATACCATTAATCCCAGCACTCGGCAGGCAGAAGCAGGCAGATCTCCATGAGTTCGAGGCCAGCCTGGTCCGTAAGAGCTAGTTCCAGGACAGACTCCAAAGCTACAGAGAAACCCTGCCTTGAAAGACCATAAATAAATAAATAGAAATAAACTGGGTTAAACCTCAAAAACACTCTCAACAACCCAGTCGAAGAGAAGCACTAAGCCGTATTCATCAGTGTTCTGATACTATTTCCACTGCCCATTCTGAGAGGGGGGAAACCAGGCTGTTTGGAGTGTGTTTGCGTAAGCATTCAGGGCCTTCAACCCTCAGCTCAGTACCTCAGTGTTCCCCCTCCCTGCCTTGCCCCAACCTGTTTTAAATCAGAGAATTAAATTCGATTACCATTTCTCAACTTGTGTTTAATCTTAAGCTACCTAAGCAGGACAAGACTCCATTTTATTTCTCTTAAATCAATAGATCAAGACAACGACCTGTAACCACTTGTAACTCCAGCTCCCTGGGACCCGAGGTCATCTTCTGGCCTCCACAGGCAACCAAACACATATGCCATCATTCACACAGACACACACATATATGTGTAAATAAAAGTGAAAGTAAATCTTTAAAAATACATATATGACTAACAAGGCAAAACTGACAACACTGACAGTTATTCAAATGGGAAGTATTTCTAGCTATTGGGGACCCTGTATGAAGGAGAAACCTATATGAAAGAAGAACAAATTGAAATCTTTGCAAGCCACTACTTACCCTCCTCACTTTAGTCACAAAAACTTTAATTCACTTAAAAGTTAACTAGTTATTACCCACTTACAAAGTTGAAATATATAGTATGGTAATGATTTCCCCTCAGAAATAAAGACTGTAATGACATTTTTATCATTTAAGACTCATTATTAAGATCTTGTTCATTCTTAGTATATTTAATAATCAATGGATCGGCCAAGCTATTCCCTTAGTAATCAAAAAGCTTCATTAACACGTATGAACTCTATTGGAATTATTCCTACTAACTTGTTTTTAAAATCTAGTTTTATAAAAATGTTAAGTTTCATCATTATTCTTTTTGCAATGATTTATTTTGTTTTATGTCTATCTGTGTGTGTGTGTGTGTGTGTGTGGTATGTGCCTGCATGATTTTAAGTGCACCAAAGACATGCATGTCCTCAGAGGCCAGAAGAGAGCATCAGATCACCTGGAACTGGAGTTAGAAGTGGTTGTGAGTCTCCTGACATGAGTGCTAAGAACCAAAACAGGTCCTCTGCAAAAACAGCAAGTGCTCTTAACCACTGGGCCATCTCTCCAATCCTTTCTTACTCTTAAACTGACTTCAACTTAGAATGCTTTTTCCCATTTAAAGTGCTAAACCAGGTAGATGGGGGAACATCTGACAGTATCTGAAGATTTCTTTTGTTTGGTTTGGTGTCTCACTTCGTAGCCCAGGCTGGTCTGGAACTCACAGTCCTCCTGTCTTTGCCATTCATGTGCCACTATGACAGGCTAGAGATAGATATTACAGTTACAGATAAAGACATTTCTTTCAGTACTGTCTAGAGACCAGGGCTGGTCAGACTAAAGAATTATCTGGACTGAAGGGTCATTAATATCAACTGGGAAATCCAACTAACACCACACAAGAGTCCTTACTTAGGTATGCCTATTCTTCCCAATTTGGGGTCTTTTCATAAAATTGAGTCAATTGAGTCTTCTCTGTCCCTTCAGAAGGCTTAAAAATAGTTTTTCTGTTTTAATTTTCATATACAAAATTAACTAAGCTTGCTGCTTTCAGTATACATTATTCTTAAGACAACAATTAAACTCACTCAGCATAACATATAGTTTCAGGGAGATTCCTTGCCTGCACAACTCATTATAATTTTAAACATTTTGAAATTTCACTACTTCAACAGGGGTGTTAGTAATTTGATATTTTATCTATTTCAAGTGTGCATTTTTTTTTTTGCTTCCAAAAAAATTTAGACTCTGAAGAGCATTTTTACAAGTAAAATAGTTCCCTTAATGATAGTTTTGCAAGCTATAAAAACAAGCAAAGCATTTTTTTTTTTTTTTTTGGTTTTTCGAGGCAGGGTTTCTCTGTAGCTTTGGAGCCTGTCCTGGAACTAGCTCTTGTAGACCAGGCTGGTCTCGAATTCACAGAAATCTGCCTGCCTCTGCCTCCCAAGGCGTGCGGCACCACCACCAGGCAAGCAAAGCATATTTGTCACACAATAAATCCTAATTTTAAAACTATATAAAATTTATAATACGTGTTAATTACATAATAAGATAGCTAATTCATACAAGCTATAGAGAATTAAAACATTTTGATGGATACAGGCATAACACAACTTTGCAGACTTGGGACATGAAAGTACTTACCTAGCTGGCGAAAGACTAAAGCCTTTACCGTTGAAGCCACCATCTTCCCTTCGGTTTTACTTGCTAGCACAGAGCAATTTTTACCTCGCTCATTCCCAAAGCAACAGTGGAAAACGGTTTTGGATGATTCAGACACGTAGACACTACTTGCATTAAAGCTAGCTTCGACATCTGCTTCATAACCCCCACTCAAAGCCGAAGCATTCTTTGGGATTCCGGCAGGTGAGAGAAAGGCGTCACCCGTTGTGTTTGGTGGTGCACAAAACAATTTAAATCTCCAGGGAGCAGCTGGATAAGCCAGGTTAAGTGCAGCTATCCCATAAAGAAATTCTGTTAGGACAGGAAAAAGACACAGGACACAAGTGATCATTTTGACAAAGATGTAACTAGAAAAATGCTTGAGACTAAATGGTGCAGTCCTCGGAAATACTTAACCTTCAAGTGAATAAGTCTGAGCTTCCACCTTCCAGTGCATTAGACTTGAGAACTTGATAGATTTACTGGACTAATTCCATTTATGGCATCTCTGCTTTGGAAATTCATGCATCAATTTTCTTCATTTATTTAACAAGTTTATATTTTAGCATGAGAAAATTTACATTAATTCTCTTCCTTTTTATAGTAAAATTATTCTAACTTTCAGAATAAATAAGAAATATCTGGATGTTTAATGATATCAATGAGGACTAAAGCACTCTTAAATCTCCACTAGAAGGATCACAACAGTAGTTAATGCTTTTGGAGAAGGATTGTCTCTAACTTAAAGAAAGTTGCAAGGTCTCTTGAACTTTCCCAGGAGTCTCAAGATGTATAATATCCTATAAGAAAAGCCCCATACACTCCCCAGGAAATGATGCAAAACAATCCTTCCAGGAAACTCACACTGCAGGTAAATCATTACCTTTTCAATATAGAACTAAGAGCATTTGCAGCACTATACCCAAAACGCCTCAGATTTTAAGCTGATCTTTAAGTAAGAAATTCTTGAAAATAAACAATTAACTCTCTACCTTTCTTTATTTTACAAATGAATCTGAGTAATTTGATGACATCATCGCCGTATACATTCCCTAACATAGTATGACCTCGGTGAGTCTGATGACCTCCTCGTTGTACACATCCCTAATGCAGTGTGAGAATTCTTAGAATTGTGTACGGAATGAGAGCTTTTGAAGAATTAAATGCAACAAAGTGTAAAAAAACAGAAGCAAGCAGAATGTTCTTTGGTTTCTAAATGGAAAAAGTGAAGAATTCAGACAAAGGCATAATATTCAGTTCAAAGGAAAAGAATAAAACCATCACAATGACACAATCTGCATGGTTCCACCAAAGATAGTGGTTGCCAGGATTTAAGCCAAGCAGAGAGGTTAATAAGCGGGATGTGGAGACGCTATCCTGTCTGATTCTATAGGAGTGGGAAACATCATTGCCCAAGCCCCAGGTGGAGGAGTGAACCCTGATGAGAACTATAGAATTAGATGATAATAAGCATCAAAGTAGAGGAAAAATAATCAGAAAAAATACACTTATAGAACATTTGTAGTTCCAGCTACTCAGGAGGCTGAAGCAGGAAGACCACTGGAGCCATCAGTTTCAAGACCAGCCGGGCAACATTGTGAGACCCTTGTCTCAAAAGAAGGGGGAAAGGAATTTAAAAAAAAAGGGGAGCAGCCCATTTATAATAACTACATTTTTAAAAAAAATGTGTCAAGAAGTGAAAGATTTTTACACTAACTATAGAACATGGATGAAAGAAATTAAAGACAAATGGGAAAATGTATTGTTATACAATTGAAAAAAATTTTTAAACAATTTTTTAAAAATTTTACTATCCAAATCAGTGCATAAATTCAATGTAATCTATACCAAAATGTCAATAACATTCTTAACAGAGAGTAAACACTACAAAAGTTCATATGAAACTGAAAAAGAAAAAAACACCAAAACCCAAAGAAATTATGTTCAAGAACAAAGCTGTTTCCAGTCAGGAATGGTAGCACATGCCTTTAACCCTAAAACTCGGAGGCAGAAGCAGGCAGATCTCTGACTTTGAGGCCAGTCTAGTCCATAGGGCAAGTTCTCAGGGATATAGAGAGAAAGCCTGTCTAGAAAAAAAAAGAGAGAGAGAGAAAATTTGACTCCAAACATAGGATCAAGTCATGTAAGTAAAACAGAACGATGCCAACAGGAAAAGATGCCTGAATCAACACAGCACAATTAAGAACTCAGAAATAAATCTGTGTATCTAGAACCAACGAAGCTTCAATAAAACTGCCTGCCAAAAAATCCCTAAAAAATTAATGATCTGTTTAGTAAATGGCACTGAAAAAAAATGAGCATTCATAAGAAATAAAGAAACTATACCACCATCCTTCATCATACACAAAAATAACTTAACATGGATCAATGGCCTAAATAGCAGATCTGTAACTATAACTAGATTAAAGTCAAGCTGGGAAACACTGAGATTGAGCTATGTGATATTTTGAGACATACTCCTAAATCACAGGCAATTATAGCAAAAAAAAAAAAGAGAGAGAGAGAGACAAAGATCATGTCAAACTCTAGTTCGTCGCTGTGAAGGAAATACTCAACAGAGTGACTGTTCAGATGTCAAACTACAGAATGGAATAAAAAGTCTATAAACTGTGTGTCTAATATGGGGTTACTATACAAAATAAACAAGGAACCCTGCACCCATACTGCACTAATTGAATTTAGTGGGTTAAAAAGAAAAGGAGGATTATGATATTGGGAGAGAGATGTATTTATTGAGAGTATGGGAGTAGAAGTTGAATATTACAAAGATATATTGTGTACATGTATAAAGTTCTCAAAGAATTAAAAGTACTCTAAAGTAACCCTATTTTAAGATGTTCAAAAGATACAAATCTGCCAAAAGAAGATACACAAGGAGCTGGAGAGATGGTTCAGCAGTTAAAAGCACCAGAAGATCCAGGTTCAATTCCCAGCATTCACAGCGTGGTTTACAAAGATCTGTAACTCTAGTTTCAGAGAACCAAAACCCTCTTCTGACCTCCATGGGCACCAGGTACACATGTGATGCACAGACATGCAGGCAGGCAAGACACCCGTAGCTCATCCTCATTAATCAGCAGATCAGTCAATCAAAATCACAGCGATACGTCACCCACTCCTGTTAGAAAACAATTCTTAAATAGACAAAACTAACAAGCACTAGCCAAGGTAAGAAGAAAGAAGAATCCTCATACACCATTGATGGGCATGTACATCAGTATAGCCATTAGGGAAAAAGGCACCAATATGCCTCCGAAATGGAAAAATGCGGTCCAGCAACCCTAGTATGGGATGTCTATCAAATAAAGCAAAATCACTCATGCTGGTCACAGCACTGTTCGTGATACAGAGTCGCCCTAAGTATCAACAAATGAATGGGTAAAGGAATGTTTATGTACACATGTTTGCACTGACCAGCTTTTTATTTCCATAATGAAATATTGGACACAGCCCAGCTTTACAATAAAAGGGGTTTAGTAGGTGAAAGAATGGTGACATGCATTGCTAGTGGAACTACACAAGAACAGTTATTTATAGACATGGGTTTGGACCACAAAACACCAAATTACTGCTCAATATAGAAGTTCCTCTATGGAAATTAATCTACAGAAATATCCTCCCAAATATACAAAGATGCATGCAACTTACCCCAGTGTAACAAAACCACGTAGAATTTCTGACAAGTCATCTTACTTCAGAGATGTACACCTGGAAAACAATAAGTCAAAAACAAAGCAATATACACAGAAAACTCATTGGCCATCTATGAAAAATACAAAAGAAAAAAGATTACAAATAAGTCTTAACTTCAATGCTCTAATATATAGGATCAATATTACAGAATCATTGCATGTTAAATTATATTAATTTTGTGATGCATATGCTTTCTTACAAAGTAAAAAAATAATAAAAAATAAAAATTTAAAAGTCACTCTGTTTCCTTATGCTATACAACCCAGGGTAAGCATTGCAAGATAAGACTTAATTCTTAGCTAGGCAAGTGTTCATAGTTTTGATTAAACATATAACAGAAAATCTAATTATCACTAATATTACCACTGTTATGTCTTTATTGTTATCCTTATTTTATCTTATTTTCTAAAGTTATTGTTATAATAATACAAACTCAAGCAGTTATGGCACAGGTAATAATTTTACATTCAATTTCAATAAAGAGGAAAAAAGTTTACAAAATGTCTTTGTAAACATGTTAATTTGCAGATAAAGTAATGTTAATATTAGAGAAATTAAAGGTCTGTCTGATAGTTTAAAACACCCCAATACAAAGGATAACTTCAGATAATATTTCACATAAATTCTACTCAATCAGAAATGCACTCTGCAAATAAGGTTATTTCTTCTGCTGTCATGAGTTAGAATGATAAATTTTTAATATATTGGGCTTGGAATTGTGATGAAACTCTACATAGTCTCTCTCTGTCTATCTCTTTCTCTCTGTGTGTAAGTGTGTGTGCATGTGTATGTGTGTGTATGTCTCTGTGGTGTGTGTGTGTGTGTGTGTGTATGTGTGTGTGTGTGTGTGTGTGTGTGTGTGTGTGTGTGTGTGTGTGTGTGTGTGTGTGTGAACCAGAGATCAACATCAGCTGTCTTTCTCTGTGACTCTATCTTTTATTTTTGGGGGGACAGGTTTTCTCATTGAACTTGAAACTCACCATTTCAGGTAGAGTGGCTGGCCAGCAAGTCTCTGGGATCCTCCTGCCTCCACCTCCCAGCATTTGGGTAATAGACATGTGCTCCCCCATTGTGTAACAAATTCCTCTGAGATAAAACATTTCATCTTGGAGGGGAACTTGTTAAGAAACAGGATGTCCTAAGGGAGGTGAAGAAATTCATCCTACAGGGAATCTCTTTAAGCTCAGGAAGTAAACAACTCAAAAGCTTCGGGAAGTCCCTGAAACTGACCAGATTCACTAAGTCCCTCTGAAAGTGTATGTAGGCAGTAAGGACTGCTGAGAGACACTCTCAGAAAAGCCTAACTGCCCAGAAGAAGCAGACCAGCCAACTGCCTGGAAGGGGCTAAGACCACATGAGCTGCCTGGAAGAGACATTTTCAAGCCCACTGAGGTGCCTGCACACTGTGCAGTGTGCCCCAGATTTACAGTTTTCATGAGCTGATACCCAGGCTCAGATGGGTTTTGGGGATGTCGTTGTCATCAAATCATTTCTGCTCTTGCACGTAACCCCTCATCTACACTTCAATAAGTAACCCCAATAAAAACCATCAGTTGACTAA
The DNA here is from genome assembly GCA_004026605.1 of Ondatra zibethicus. NCBI lineage: Eukaryota > Metazoa > Chordata > Mammalia > Rodentia > Cricetidae > Ondatra > Ondatra zibethicus. The sequence continues at coordinate 12,129 of PVIU01005803.1, forward strand.
GTTGAGCTTTGGTGGTGTTCTTATTTTGGACTGCTGGCAGTTCCCTCCGTGGGGCGAGTAAACCTTTTTCTTCTCTCCAGGAATAGTGCCAATGCCAACATGCACTTTAGCCACTGAGTCATCACCCAGTGCCATTTCAATCTTCCCTATGATCTCAAACTGAAGTTCAGCCTGATGTGTGGTGTATCTTGAGGTGAAAAGCCCTGAACTGTGTGTTATAAGTCTTAGGTTCAAGTTTTGGATCTTCTAACCACACTTAGGACTCGGGGTTTCAACTCCACCTCCCTCTTGCTTATCTGCAAAACAAACTGTTAGATGATTTTAGCAACCTTTTCCAGAGCTGCCTATAAATGGAAGTTTTATTTTAAAATAGAAATAGCACCCTCACTACAGATACTGCTATAAATGATTTTTAAAAACATGTTTCATTTGAGAAATAGCACCAGTGGATGGGTATGTTTGTTTCCCAGTTTGTATACTCTTGGGGACCCTAGAAATGTATAAGCAGTTTGTACTCTAATATATTTTTTCTAATATGCTTGTTTTTCAAACTGTGCTTTTCACCAGAACTTTGATTCTTTTTTAAAATTTATCTATGTATTTTATATATATGAGTGCTCGACGTGCATGTATTCCTACATAACATAAGAGGGCATCTGATCCTATTCTAGATGGTTGTGAGCCACCATGTGGATGCTGGAAATTGAACTCGGGACCTCTAGAAGAGTAGTCAGTGTTCCTAACTGCTGAGCCATCTCTCCAGCCCCCAGAACTTTGATTCTTTATTTGAAATCTCTAGAAATTGGTTCAGTGCTTGGAATCCTCATGACCTAATTGTAAGAAATGTATGCAAGACACACACACACACACTATTTTATATTACCCATTCCAATATCAGACTTCTCATCAAATAAACCCAAGAAGAATATTCATAATCAGGATGTGTCATGAACACAGTGTATTGCTGGAATTATTTGATAAACTAACTAATTCCATCCCAAAACAGATTTGATTTGCATTTAAATAACTAATCCACTAAGTGGCCAAATGCATCAGTTGATCCCTTGAATAAGGAAGTTTAGCCTGCATTCACTGTCCCATGCAAGACAAAAACTATTCTTACAATGTTAATTTGTGTCACCAGGTTCCATTCATATATGATATGCAAACAATTACAGATGTGAATGGGTATACAGACTGTGAAAGTGGTTTCTTACAGATTCAATGAGAGAAATATTTGTGTTCACCCAAAATAAAAGGAATTTAAGGACACTTACAGAAACACAAACATGACATAAAAATGACAGAATTTTAAGTCTATGATTAAGAATAATAAAAATGGACATAAAGGATGTGCCAAATGGCCTATGTAATATAATGTTTATATTCAGAGTCTAGTTGTGCTATAGCCTTGGTCAGACAAGTTTCCTTGTGGTGGGCGGCAATTACTGCTGGTCAAAGTTCAGAGAATAAGCGCTCAGGCCCAAAGGGGACATCACTATCGGCCCATCTAAGGCTGAAGGAACATCAAGAAAGAAGTGACGGGAAGAAAATAAGTCCTGGGGGAACACTGTTTTTTAACATAACATGCTGTTACATTTCTGAACAGTGGCTATGATTACCTGCACAAGACTGGACCCCTTGACCAGTGGGTCAAGTGGGCTCATGAGGTTCTACCCCTCCTGAGGATACAGAAGCAGTTAATAGTTACTACGGGGAGAAAGAGATTTTCTTCAGTGATGTAGCCAAGGGTAAGTTCACCTATGTAAATGACCCCTCACACATGTTCCCACAAGTAACCCCAAATAAACTATTTGGCATTAGCAATAAGAGAACAATAGTTGGTTCAAGAGAGAAGCTGGCATACAAAAGAAGACTTTCGGGATCAGGTTTAATAGGAGAAAGGTCCTGAAGACCACGATCTGGCCATGAGGCAGGGAAGCATTAGAAAAGGAACAATAAAATGTACCACAAACAGCGTAAGAGGGCTTTAAATTGAGGGAGAGGCTTCCCTTTAGAAAGATTCTTCATTACAAGAGATAAAAAGGCAATATACAGCAAGCTAACAACTAGCATCAAACTAAATGGAGAGAAACTCACAGCAATCCCAATGAAATCAGGAACAAGACAAGGTTGTCCACTCTCTCCATACCTATTCAATATAGTTCTTGAGGTCCTAGCTAGAGTAATAAGACACCAAAAGGAGATCAAGGGGATACAAATCAGAAAAGAAGTCAACTCTCACTATTTGCGGATGATATGATAGTTACATAAGGGACACCAAATATTCTACCAAGGAACTTCTACAACTCATAAACACTTTCAGTAATGTAGCAGGATACAAGATTAACTCAAAAAGATCAGTAGTCCTCCTTTACACACATGATAAATGGGATGAGAAAGAAATCAGAGAAACATCACCCTTCACAACAGCCACAAATAGCATAAAATATCTCTGAGTAACTCTAACCAAACAAGTGGAAGACTTGTATAACAAGAACTTTAAATCTTTGAAGAAAGAAATTGAAGAAGACATCAGAAAATGGAAAGATATCCCATGCTCTTGGGTAGGTAGAATTAACAGTAAAAATGGGGATCTTACCAAAAACACTCTACATATTCGATGCAATACCCATCAAAATCCCAGAAAAATTCTTCACAGACCTCAAAAGAACAGTACTCAACTTCATATAGAAAAGCAAAAAACCCAGGATAGCCAAAACAATCCCATACAATAAAAGAACTTCTGGAGGCATCATAATCCCTGACTTCAAACTATACTACAGAGCTACAGTACTGAAAACAGCCTGGTATTGGCATAAGAACAGACAGGAAGACCAATGGAACCGAATCAAAGACCCAGATATTAATCCACACATCTATAAACACCTGTATTTTTGACAAAGAAGCAGAAAATATCAAAAGGAAAAAAGAAAGCATATTTAACAAATGGTGCTGGAATAACTGGATATCAACATGTAGAAGAATGAAAAATAGACCCATATATATCACCATGCATACAACTCAAATCCAAATGAATCAAAGACCTCAACATAAAGCCAGCCACACTGAACCTTATAGAAGAGAAAGTGGGAAGTACACTTGAACGCATTGGCACAGGGAACCACTTCCTAAATAGAACCCCAGCAGCACAGACACTGAGAGAAACAATTAATAAATGGGACCTCCTGAAACTGAAAAGCTTCTATAAAGCAAAGGACATGGTCAACAAGACAAAATGCAGCCTACAGAATGGGAAAAGATCTTCACCAATCCCACATCAGACAGAGGACTAATCTCCAAAATATACAAAGAACTCAAGAAATTGGTCATCAAAAGAACAAATAATCCAATTTAAAAATGGAGTACAGACCTAAACAGAGAACTCTCAACAGAGGAATCTAAAATGGCTGAAAGACACTTAAGGAAATGCTCAACATCTTTAGCCGTCAGAGAAATGCAAACCAAACAACGCTATGGTGCCATCTTGCACCTGTAAGAATAGCCAAACTCAAAAACATTGATAACAATTTATGCTGGAGAGGTTGTGGGGTAAAGGGAACACTCCTGCATTGCTGGTATGAGTGCAAATTGGTACAGCCCCTTTGGATATCAGTGTGGCGATTTCTCAGAGAATTCCTCAAGACCCAACAATACCACTTTTGGGTATATACCCAAAGGATGCTCAATCATACTACAAGGACATGTGCTCAACTATGTTCATAGCAGCATTGTTTGTCATAGTCAGAATCTGAAAACAACCTAAATGCCCCTCGGCTGAAGAATGGATAAGGAAAATGTGGTACATTTACACAATGGAGTACTACATAGCAGAAAAAAATAACGACATCTTAAAATTTGCAGGAAAATGGATGGTGCTAGAAAACATCATATTGAGTGAGGTAACCCAGACACAGAGAGACAATTATCACATGCACTCACTCATAAGTGGCTTTTAGACATAAAGCAAAAAAAAAACAGCCTACAAATCACAATCCCAGAGAACCTAGACAACAATGAGGACCATAAGAGAGACAGACATGGAGCTAATCTACATGGAAAGTAGAAAAAGACAAGATCTTTTGAGTAAATTGGGAGCATGGGGACCTTGGGAGAAGGTGGAAGAGGAGGGAAGAAATAGGGAGGGGAGCAGAGAAAAATGTAGAGCTCAATAAAATCAATAAAAAAGAAAAAAAAGAGAAAGAGGCATCATGGGCAGGGCAACAGGGGAAGCCCAGAAATGGAGCTTAGATATAAATGGGGGAAGCTTCGGGGGGGGAGCTCAGAGCAGCAGGGACAGCTATGGTTTATACATGTTAGGAGGCGAGGGGAAGTTTTAGACTGTATGATTTCGACAAGAAAAGTCTGTGTGACATGGAGCATGGAGGAGTCAGTTGCAGGATAGGACCATAAATAAGAAATTATAAAAACTGTCACATTCACGGCTTTTAATTCTCAGTCTCTGAAAGACAGCTATGAAGGGCATGCCTGATTTCTTCAAGTTGTAGGATCTGGCCTCTTAGACTTAACAGAGACTTAAAAGGAACAGGCCCACTATTTAACAGTTGATTCACAGAACAAACAAAAGCAAAGTAAAGGGGGACTAGTTGGGAAAAGGAAGAGGATCCATGGGAGGGGGCAGGGACAAGAGAGGGGATAAGGAGATTAACATGATCAAAATATATTATATACATGTGGGAAAATCATAATGAAACCATTTCTTATATCTAAGAAATAGGTACTAATAAAGGACTTTTAAAAATCAAGCAAAGAGGAAACTAATGGTAAGTTGACCAAAATAAACCTAACACTGCAAACGCCATTCATTTGAATATGCTTCCCAATAATAAGCCAGAGCTTCCGCACCTGCAGACATCAAATAAACCCACGCTACTTAACAAAACGGGAGCAGAAAATCCAACACCAGGCCCTTGGGCCTCTTTTATAGGGACATTAATACTATAGAGGTATTCACCCCTAATTTTATCTTAAATCCCTCATTGCTTGTTTGTGTGCGTGCATGCATGTGTGTGTGTGCCCACATGAGTGTATGTGCAAGGGGAGACCCAAAGTCCATGTCTGATGCCCTCCTCAATTGGTTGCTCACCTTCTGTTTCTGAAACAGGGCCTCTCACTTGGACCTGGAACTTAGCAGTTTAGTCACATTTGATCTATACTACCACTTTTCAAAAGTAAGAGATCAGTTTATCGTGGCCTTTCCTAAATTTCTTTATTGTCCAGTTCTTCCAACTCACTCCACCCCCGGATTTCTCTGCTAGAGCAGATTCAGCAGGGCCCCTCCAGGTAACAGACCATCACTGAGGGATGTCGGGGCAGAAACCCAAGTGGGCAGGCACCTGGCGTTGGGAACAGAAGCAGAGGCCATGGAGGAACCTTGCTTGCCAGCTTGCCGCCTTTGACTTACTCAGCCTGCTTTCTTATGCAGTTCAGGAGCAGCACCGCCCTCAGTGGGATGGGCTCTTCCACATCCATCATCAATCATGAAAACGCCCCACCGGCTTGCCCATGGACCCGTCTGACGGGGGCATTTTCCCAGCCAAGGTTCCCTCTTCTCAGATAACTCTAGCTTGTGTCAATTTGACAAAAAGTCAACAAGGACAGTGTGTGTGGTATGTAGTATGTGTGTGACATATGTGAGTTGTACATGGCATATGTATCAGTGTTGTATGTTCAGTGCATGTGGTGTGTGTGTGTATATTGTGTGTCCATGTTGTGTGCATTGTGTTTGTATGTAGTGTGTGGTATTTATGTGGTATTGTGTGTGTATGTGTATGGTATGCATGTTGCATATGGTATGTATGTACTGTGGGTATATTTGGTAGCGTGACTGTATGTGGTATACATGTGTGATGGGTGTGTGTACATATATATAGTGTATAGTATGTGTGTTGTACATAATATGTATGTATTGTAGACGTATTGTGTGGTGTGTCTGTATTGCTTTATATGTATGATGGGGTGCATGGTGTATGTACTGTGTGTATGTATGTGATACGAATGTGGGACTGCATAATGTGCATGTTTTATATAGCATGTGTGATGTAAGTATGCATGAGGTACTGGCATTTTGATATGTGTGTATGTGCATGGGGTGCAGGTATATATGTATATATGTGCATGGGTGTAGTATATGATGAATATGTTTTATATATTATATGCAATGTGTATATATATATGAGGTTTGTATATATATGTGGTGTATGTACTATGTGGATGTGTGAGGGGTTATATACAGAGTGTTGTACATGTACATGTATGTGTGTATGGCATATGTTATATATAGTGTGTGTTGTATATATATGAGGTATGTATTGTGTAGGGTTGTTTATTGTGTGTGGCATTTGTGCATGTGTGTGTTGTATATGTACATGTATGTGTGTAGTATATGTTATATATTTATGTGCATGGTGTCTGTCCAGTACACAGTGTGTGCATGTTACATGTATATATGTGTGTGTTTTGCATTGTATGGAATGTGTAGGGTATATATGTATATGTATGTGAGTGTGTGGTACAAGTGTATGGTTTAAGAGATGTGAGTATAATGTATGGGTGTGTACAGAATATATATGGTATATATGTTGCATGTGGTGTATATTGTATGCATATGTGTAGTGTATGATGTATATGGTGTGTGTACATGTGGATTTGTGTGTGGTGTGCATGTATAGTGTGTGTGCATATACACATGGTTTGTGTAATATTTATATGCTGTGCATGTGTGTGTTATGTGTGGCATGCCTTATATATGATGGGGTGGTATATGTGCATATGTAGAGGCATGCATATGGTATATGTTCTATGTCTGTATGTTATGTGTATGCTTGTGTGGGGAGATGTGGAATGTATGGTATATGTGTTGGATATGATGTGTCATAAGTGTGTGTATGCATGATGCCTGTGTGTGTGTGGAGTGGGTAGGGTGTGTGTATTGTATATGTATATGGTGTGTGTATCAAGTATATGAAATGTGAATGTGTGGGGTTTGTATATGTGTTGTATGTGTTTACATCTGTTATATGCACATATATATGATACATAAATATGTGCATATATACATGCTGTACATGTGTTTTATAATATGTTTGTATGTATATATAGTGTATATGAATATTGAGGTATGAGGTATATATGAGTGGTCTATGTGTATATGTGTACATGGTGTGTGTGTGTGTGTGTGTGTGTGTGTGAATGAGTGGTATTTAGGTAGATTATTTGTATAGTTGGGCTTTCCTTTATTGTGACAAACACCATGGCCAATGGCAACATGGGAGAAAAGGGTTTATCTTGTTCACACTTCACATCACAGTCCATAATCATCAAGGAAGTAAAGGCAAGAACTCAAGGTAGGAACCTGGAGGAGGAACTGAAACAGAAGCTTATTGGCTTTGTCCACCTGCTCTCTTATAGCACCTGGAGCCACCAGCCCAAGGTGACAATGCCCACAGTGAGCTGGGCCCTCCCACATCAATCATCAGTCAAGAAACTACACAAAAGGCTTCCCACAGGCTAATCAGATGAGGACATTTTCTCCATTGAGACCCCCTTCCAAAATGACTCCAGCTTGTGACATAAATCGAGTCAATACATGGGTGTTTGACATATATGTGATGTGACTGTGTCCACATATATATGCTTATACGCGTTTATATATAAGAAGTATGTGATATGTACATGTCGTATGTGTATATGTATGAGGGTGTGGTATATGTGCTTGTTAGTGTGGGTGTGCGCACATGTGCATATGGGAAGTATCATGTGGGCATGCATGCATGTGGTGGCTTGAGATGACTCCATGTCTGTCTTTCCTCAACTGCTCTCCACTTCTATCTTTTTGGGTACAAGGTCTCTCGCTAAACCTGAAGCTCATGAGTTCAGCTAGGCTGGTTGGCCAATGGGCTTCAGGGATCTATTGGCGTCTAATCCTGCAGCACCAGAGCTGAGGAGAAGGCCACTTACTGTCTCCAACTTTCCACATTGGTTTTGCCAGCTGAGCCATCTCTCCTAAATCCGTATTTGAGTTTCAAAAATAAAATATTTTTATATATTCTAAGAAACATAGTAGGTACTTGTAAATATTTGTTGAGTAAATTTACATAGATGGTATACAGTTCCATCTCTTTAAAGTGACATTTTTTAAAGCTCTTCAGGAATTTAGACAGGGAAGATGGTTGGTTGGAATATGCAAAAATTGAAGAAATTTTTACAGAGAATCCATCATCTGGCCTAAAAGGAACTCGCGTGACTTCTGGATGTTCAGTCAGTCATCCACCCTGCAGAGTGGACCAGACACCGAGGGCCTCGTAAACACATCATCACTATAAACTCCACACAAAAGAAAACTGGCAACTCTTCAGGAGCTGCAGCGCTCAGGAGAATGAGCCCTTCGCCTCGCCTGGGTAGCACAGCAGAGTTGACCGTGTACACGGGTGTGAGTGAGCCCGCCCTGAGGGTATGAGAGGGCATAGCTGGTACCGGCTCCCTCGTCTGTGGCACCGGGACGAGGGCAAGATGCGCCCCCCTTGTCCCTACTGCCTCCAGCTGGTGAGGGAGCTGACCCGTTTCCCAGCGGCAACACCCAGGAAAGAGGGTCCTGAACCTTATCTGGGCAGCACCGCGGAGCTCTGCAGCCAGGGCACACACAGGTGAGCTAGCTGGTCCTTAAGATAGGAGCATGGGAGTCCTGGCTCTACCCCACATCTGCCATATGGTGGCATGGGCTGGGGAGAGACACCCCCGCCCTTGCGCCCGGACCATCAGTGTTTGAGATTGGTAAGAGAGCTGGCCCTGAGGTCATAAGAGTGGGAGAGCTGCCCCTATCCCCCACCAGCTGCAACACTCCAGAGAGCAAGCCCTGTACCTCACCTGGGCAGCACAATAGAGTCAACCCCATCGGTGGAGGTGTGGGGGAGCCAACCCTGAAGCTGTGAGCACAGGAGAGCTGTCCCATTACTGGTCTGTCATATGGTAGCATGGGCAAGTGAGAGATGCCCTCCCCTGCACTCCTCCCCACCCTGGGCCATCAGTGCCTGAGGCAGGTGGGAGAGCTGACCCTTCCCCTCATCAACTGTAGCACTCGGGAGAGTGGTCCCCTACTCCACGCCTGGGCAACAGAGTAGAGCTGACCTTGAAGGTGACAGTGTGGAAGAACCAACCAAGAAAGTGGGAAAATTGGCCCCGCCCCTTGCTCATCACTGCAAGAGGAGAACTAGCCAGGACAATGCAAGAGAGCTCGCCCTGGTGGTGAGGACAACAGAGAGCTGGCAGGCTGCCCAACCCTGCAAATACCCAGGCCCAGAACTGGGGTTGGTCCACACCAACATCCATCCCCATGTAGGATCTACTGGAGTACATGAAGGAACTGGTCCTGTGGACCCAAAGCTGTAGGATTTACACAACACAGGACGACAGCAGGATAACCAAGAGGCAGCCCAGTAAAGACCCAGCATTGATAGTGTAGCAGAAACTAGAAGTCTCAAACCAGACCAATGAATGACTCCTTGTAATAAACACTTGCAAGTAAAGATCTATGGATAAAAGGGTTGGCTATGTGACTCGCTATGTCACACTGCAGCTCCATGATGGGTTTAATTTTTCTTTCTCTTTTTTCTCTTAATTATTTTATTTTGGCGGTGGGGGGGGGAGAGGTTGCAAGGGCAGAGGGTTGATACAAAAGGATGGGGAAATGGATGGGATGGAGATGCATGATGTGAAAGACAGAAAGAATAAATAAAGACAAAAGCTAAAAAAAATCAGACTCATATTCTAATGAATGGTCATATTTTGGATTTTCTGAGGAAGATCAGATGGTTCAATTTTTATAGCAAATGATTACTTCGCCAATTTTATCTATTAAACCACAAACAAAATCAAAAGCAGTCTCAGTCAGTGTTTGATGAGCAATTAGACTGAAAAGAAAATCATTTGTAACTTGCTCCAGTTATCTCCCAGTCTCTGAGCCTGTGAAGATGCTTGCAAATTAGAAAACCAAGCCTGACATTCTGCTTGCTTTGACAAATATCTCAAGTGGAAACAGCTACTGCTAATGTTTCTGCACTTCCTGCTAAAGATGCCTCTATTTCATACTTAAGTAACAACATGTAAGCATTTCATTTGAATATACATGAACTACTATTTCTTCGAGTCAAATTTTAACAAAATATATACAGCCTGATCTATTTCTAGTGACTTTATCATTTTAAGTGTGTCTACTTTCATTTCTTCACTTAGAATAGGAATTTGCCATGTGCCCCGATCGATGTGCCCGGGGCCTGAGGAGGCCAAAAGGAAGTGGCAAATCCCCTCGAGTTGAAGGCAGTATGAGTTACCATGTGGGTGCCGGGAATCAAACCTTGGTCCTCCAAAAGCAGCAGCCTGTGCTCTTAACCGCTGAGCCATCCCTCCAGTCCCTTAAATCTTTTTTAAAGTAAAAAGACTTTTTCCCATGTAGGGTGGCACACTCCTATGGCAGTATTTAGAAGGGCAAAGACAGAAAATGACCACAAGATTGAGGCACGCCTGGGTTATACAATGAGTTTGAGTTCAGTCAGGGTTTCATCAGGTCTTGGAACAAAACAAAACAAAACTTTCCCATTATCTTGGCATCTGTTACTTTGAAAACACAGCTTTGAGTGCTTTCGTCACTTACAGGGATCCAGCTTCGGCAAGAGACTGGGCCTCAGAGAGGAAAGAGCAGAATGACTGAGAAAGACACTCAATGCCAGCTTCACACACACACACACACACACACACAAACCTGCACACACATGTGCACCCATGTACATGGGAACGCAAACAAACAACCTAAAAAAAAAAGTAGAATCCCTGAGGGTGGAGAGATGGCTCAGCAGTTACGAGCAATACTGCTCCTGCACAGGACCCAAGTTTGGTTCCCAGCACCCACATCAGGCAGCTCACACAGCCTGTGTTCCCAATTCCAGGGGATCTGATGCCCTCTTCTGACCTCTGTGGGAATCTGCACTCACACGCACAAACCTACACACCTATACACACATACACATAACTATACAACAAAGTAAATGTTAAAAAAACCCTAAATCCTTACAAGAGAATTCCTTAACTAAAATATTTATTTTTGTACTTTTCTTATATGAATAATATGGTTTAATTTTTTTTAAACCAGGGGCTGGCAAAATGGTTCAGTTGGTGAAGGCACCTGCTGTCAAGCCTGACATCCTGAGTTCGATCCCCGGGACCCTATTGGGGAAGAAAAGAACTGACTCCCACATGATGTTCTCTGACCTCACACGCTGTGGCACATGTGTGCGCGCACATAAACAAAGTAATAAAACATTTAAAATAAAAATAATCCTAAGTGAATTCTTCCAGTGAGTTTAGAGCAAAAATTTTAAATGAAGAAAATAGTAAGAATCCTAAACTCATGGCATATCATTAAAGATCGATGGTGCCTAATAGTTAAAGAATCCAACTATTTAAAAAGAGTGAACCAGTGATATCACATTTGCTTAACATTCATAAAAGTTTCCAAAAGTGAATATTTGCTTGCCCATGCCGTGAAGAATGGAAAGGAATGGAAGGCCCACTGCAACTCAGGGAGCTGTGTGAGATCAGCCATGGGGCCAGTGAAAGGCAATAGGAAATCCTGTGGAAGATCTGATTCACAAGTTTGGAATGTGTTCTCAAAAGACAAGGAAGCCAAGAACCAAGCACTGCTTTCTATGGCCTGCTCTCTACCTCCTATCTGTTCTATGAGAAAGTCTTTCCCTTGATCACACCTGTGACAGGCACCACTGTTCTAAAACCCAAGGCCACTAGAGAAATACTTAGGTGTCTCCCACATAGGTCTAATATGATTAATATGCATGATTTTAAAGGATGCACCTTATGAACATAGTGGAAATTATGATTAATGAATATTTGTGTTTGTGCAGGTGGACTTACTCTCTATTTAAAATGAGTCAGTGGTCTCATTCTCTCTTGCTCTGTGTGCGTGTGTGTGTCTGTTTCTCTGTTTCTGTCTCTCTGTCTCTCTCTCTTTCTCTCTCTCCCTCACACACACACCATAACTATGTATGTACATGATTTATCTTTTTTCATCTCCTAGACACTGAGCATCTTGGCTCAGAAATTCTGTTGATGGATACAGAATACAATTGTTCGATTATCTCATGTTTATAGTTTCTTAATTTTCATAGGTTAAACACCCAAATCACAGCTGCCAGTCGAAGCAAAATGAGGAAATATAATTCTGGGAAAAACCTAAGTTTTCCTTGCCTTCATGAGACAGACATTTGGTAACAGCTGTTCTTACACATGACTTCACATTTTTTAAAGCCGATTATAACATCATTACAAAAGTGCCTGTGAATCTGTTTGGTTCAAAATTTTGGTTATTATTTTATAAAAATATATATATCATGCTTAGCAGAGTCTTGCTATTCAGCCCTGGCTGGCCTGGAACTCCCTATGTAGACCAGGTTGGCCTCAAACTCACAGAGATACTTCTACAAGGGCTGTGATTAAAGGCACATGCTATGGAGCCCTGCTTATTTTGATTTGTTTGTTGGGGTTTGTGGTTGTTGCTTTGTGACTTAATAATCTGACCATTAGTTCTGTCCTCTAAAGATTATTTTGCAACACGCATCTGAATTCTTGTAGCCTTCTATATAGCAACTTCCATAGGTCAAATATGTTTCCCGAAGCACATATGTTGGGAGCTCAGGCCACAGTACAGCATTATTGGAAGGTTAAGGTTTAACAAGAATTGATAAGGTCGTACACAAGTTAACACTATTGCTGGACTATTTTGGTTTTGTTTACATTTGGCCTCCTTGGCCTCTGTCTCATGCTTTCTTGCAATCCTGCCAGGATGTAACGTATCAAGAAAGGTCCCTTAGATACAGCCCCTCGCCATTGGATTTTCCACCTTCAGAATCCTGAGTTGAATATTATTTACACCGTCTTCATTATAAATTCCTGTCTGTGGCATTTTGTTATAGCAATAGGAAAAAGTATGGAAGGGAACAAATGAGGGGGATTGAAAAAAGAAGGGAGGAACCCAAATATCCATATTTGGGGAATCAACTTTGTAAATGTACTCTATCCGTTCTCACAGTTTGAATCTGAAAAGTCTCCGAGAGGCTCTGATTTGAACACTCACTCCACAGCTGGTATTTGAGAAGGTTCTAAAGGCTTTGGTAGTGGGGGTGGGGGTGGGAGACACATCTAACTCAAGGAGGTGGGTCACCAGGGTTGGGTCTTATGGGGTATGTTATCACTAGCTGCTTTCTATCTTCTATGATGTGAACAGGTCTTCCTCCACCCGTTCCTGCCTTAATGCTAGTCTGCTCGGGTGCGTGGGAGCAAGAAACTAAGGCCCTAGTCCTCTGAAATCTTGACCTAAATTAGATTTTTCCTGCTTTAAGTTGTTATATATTCTGACCACAGAATATCCGAAGTAATTAATACCATCATCTAATGCAGCAATTCTCCATCTGTGGGTCACGACCCTTTCAGGGGGAGTCACATAGCAGATATCCTGCATATTAGGTATTTACATTATGATTTATTACAGTTATGAAGTAGCAATGATATAATTTTATGGTTGGGGTGGCCACAACTGTATTAAAAGGGTCGCAAGAATTAGGAAGGTTGAGAACTACTGAATTTCCAGCAATGAAAATAGAAAGTCAGAACAGTCAATCAACAGGAAAAAACATAAACAAAACAAAACAAAAAATACCTGAACAATTCTGACACACTACACCAGAGTCCACACACTGGAGTTAAGACTGAATGCGACACACATACAAAATTAAAAATTCTGTCCTTGTGATTGGTTTCATTCTAGCAATAATGGAACTGAAAGGTATACATGTGGCATTTTAGAAAGGGAATAAATGCTATGGAGAAAAAAAGCAAAGAAAAAGGGGACCTTTACATTGCAAAATAAGAAGCCAGGCAAGATCAAATATTGCCTGCAGACATTTGAACAAAGACTTAAGGGAGATGTGGGTTACAGAGAAAACCATATAGACATCCAGAGATGAGCAATCCAAACAGAGGAAGCTGAAGTGTAAAGATGCTCACTCAAGGAAAGCCAGGAGCCCAGGAGGAGGAGGAAGAGATAGGAAAAGGATGAACGAGAGATCAGAGGGATCGTATAATTATTGCAAGGATTTGGCTTTGACAGCATTTGAACTGGAAGGCCACCAGAGTGTTCAGAGCAGAAAAGTGTCATGATGTGAAGTGTACCTTTAACTAAAATTTTTATTTTAGGGGCTGTAGAGATGGTTCAGTGGTTAGCTCTTCCAAAGAACCGGTGATTGATTTGACTCCCAGCACCGACATGATGGCTCACAACCATCTATAACTGCAGTTCTAGGGAATCTGACACCCTCTTCAGGTTTCCATGGGCACCAGGCACACCCATGGTATACCTGCATACATATATGTAAATTTTTAAATTTTATTATTTATTTATGCATATGTATTTGCGCTCATGCATGGGCATACCCACTGAAGCCAAAAGAGGGCATAAGAGTTCCCTGGAGTTAGAGTTAGACTTAGTTTGATTGTGAGCTGCCTAACATGGGTGCTGGGAACAGAACCCAGGTCCTCTGGAAGAGCAGCAAGCACTCTTAACTGCTGAGCCATCTCTCCTGCCCCCTCACATATATTTTAAAAGGAAAATCTTTTTCCTTTCTTTTCTCTTTCTTTCTGAGAATAGATTGAAGAGAACAAAGGCTACAAAAGGATTAATAAAAGGGTCCCTGCAATAATCCAAAGGTGAGGGCAGTCTGTAATGGCCACTGAAGTAATTGAAGCAATTGTATTCTGGATTTATTTTGAAAATGAAGCCAAGAAGATTTACCTACATATATACATAAGGTATGATAGAATGTAAGGGGAGAACCTTGACTCCAAGGCTTAGGACCTAACTAATTTGAAAGATGGAGGTGAGAGAGACTGCAGACAGGGGATCATGAAGATCCTACTTGGAGCACATTAAACTAGAAATAAGTGTCTACTGGCCAGCCAAGCAAAGATGCTGAGCAGGAGGCTGGGTAAAGGAGTCTGAGGCTCAGAGCAGGAGCTATCACTTTCTGAGTCCTCAGTATACACAGAGAGGAATTACAAGAAATGTTCAAAGAGTAGAGAGAGAAGAACAAACATGTAGGAGCCGAAAGTCCAGCAGAGCAGACAGAAGGGTAAAGACTGAGAAGGAAAGCAGGGAGGTACATGCTGTCCTGGGAGAAGGGGAAAGGGGCAGCTGGGACAAGGCTGTGAATGGGTGAAATGCTGTGAACACAGACCAATCTGATGGGTGACATCATCAGAGACCTGACAGTTCCATAGACCTGGGCAGAGTGTTCAGAACTAAAGTGCCATAGGAATGGGCTTAGGAAAGAAAAATAAAAACATAGATAATATTTCAATGCATTTTGTTTTAGAGGAAAGAGAAGAAACTAACAAAATCACAGACATAATATATAGCCTAAATAATCTACAAAAGGACACACTCAACATTCATATAAGTTTTCCTTTAAAATAGGCAAAACTAGGCTCGCGGTAAGAAAGAAGCAAGTAACAAGTCTGGACATTATCAGGTTATCCTCCTCGAATAATGAGTAGAGAGGTATTTGTCTTATAATTACCCATTGCAATGATTTGCCATGTAGTTTATCAGCCAATGAAATCATTTTATGCATTTCTCTCTATATTTGCCACAGTTCAAATGCTAAAGACCAAAGTCACATGAAAACAGACAGTATCACTACTATACTCTAAAAACCACCTAGAAGAACTGGATGCCACTCGCTCAGTAGAGTGCTTGCCTAGGAAGCCCTGGGTTTGATTCCCAGCACCCCATAAACAGGGTGGTCCATACCTGTAATCCCAGCACCCAGGCAGTACAGGCAGGAGAAGTTCAAGATCATCCTCAGCTACAAGGTGAGTTTAAAGCCAGCCTGGGCGATATATTGTTTGTTTGTTTGGGGTGTACGTGTGTGTGTGTGTGTGTGTGTGTGTGTGTGTGTGTGTGTGTGTGTGTGGTTGAAAAGGAATATTCTAAACTATAAACAGATCAGATTTAAATAGAAACTCCCAAAGCCTGTATGTGTGATGTCTGGCCAGTAGGTGAGCATTTGCACTTTCCTATTTTAATTAAAATTGGAATTTGTAAATCACATAAAATCTTAAGAATTTGAACTAAGCATAAGCTTTTTCTTCATTTTTAACTCCACAGGACATAGTTTTTAGTATAAATGTTTGCCTCTAAGTATAAAAAAAGAATGCAATACAGTATCTGCCAAGAGAATTCATTTATTTTGGCTTTTTTTTCCTGGATATGTTTAGGTCTTATTTCCAAGACCTCCCACTTGACAAACACAAACCATTTGATCCTATATTAGTGATCTAAGTGTGAAGCAATGACTGGGGTTTTTTTCCTCAATAAATTCATGGGAGAATAAAGCCTCACATTGCAAAAGAAGAAAGGGGCCCCTGCCAAGCATCACGGCTCCCCAAGCTGTGAATGAACTGGCCTGGGTATGAGCAGCAGATGGTTGCAATGTTCCAGTTGTTTCACAGACAAGCACCAGCAGGGTATCTGAGTTCTAAGACTCCCTGGTTCACCAACATGGAATTCACTTCACTCTGTTCACATTTCAAAGGGGGTGACCCTCTGCTTCGGGAGGTTCTGCGGGGCAGACAAATGTCTGGCTAGCTGGTGCCCTTTCCAGCCTAAAGGCAGCAAAAGAGCTGAAAATAAGTTAAAATGTGCTCACAAAGGAGTACTTCAAACCCATTCTGCTCTCCCAGATTGCACACAAAGCATTTGTGGGTGGTAAAAGATTATTTCATTTTAGACCATGCCCAACAAAAAGAGCTAGAAATGCTTCTATGTCTATCCTAACTGGCAATGTTGAACTCTCAATTTTCAAACCAGTAACAGGAAAATATTGTATGTCATGATGAAAGCTACTGTCTCATTCTGTACCTGCATAAGTAAGTCGAGGTGTTTGGTTTTTTTATCAAAAGTGAAGCAAAAAGTAATGGCATTGATACTTTATAGTATATGTGTGTGCGTGTGCACGTGTGTGTGTGTGTGTTCCTAATTTCTGGTTGATCTACTTAGTTAACCTCTGCTATTTTCTGGGATCTATTCCAAGACTGTGAAACATATCACTGAAGCTGGCATCTCTGTTATTGAGGTTCATTTCAGAGGCACTCTGAAGTGGTCTGAAAAACCACTTTTTATACATTCTGCACACAGTTTTATGCTAAAAGGCCGAGAGCACCATTCAGTAATTGATGTGAAAGTTACAATTTTTGGCGTTCTCGAAAGTATTTTTTCCTCCAAATATGCAATACAAAAAAGTACTATGTTAAAGCTACACATTTAGGTATTTCTCTTTCTTCTTTCTTTTTATTTCTTTTGTTTTTCAATGTTGGAGAGACATTAGCTTAAAGGTACTTTGATTCTTTATGTTAGTTCCAGGGGACTTATTCATGTATAGGCTATATATTTCCAAGTTCTCTACAAATACTTTGTTTTCTCTACAGCTATTAAATGAAAAATCCTGAAAACATAGATAAGTGCACATAATACCCGCAACCCCAAGACCATGAAATTAGCAAGATTGACAATTTCAGAAGTCTACATTTTTAAATATGGAGTACACCTGAGCTATTATTAAGAGTACCTCAGAAAAGATGTTAATCCAACCCTCTAAATATAATAGATGAAGAAACCCACGGAGGTTAGTTTAAGCACGCACCACTAGAGATAAACGGGAAACCACAGCAGAACTCAGGTGCTATGTCCCCAGGTCCCGAGCCCTGGCGGCGGTGTGCCTGTGTCGCTGCTTTGATACACACACACAGACCCTCCGGGACCCTCAGAAGAACTGTCTCTCTCAGTCCACAAGTATCGTCTTTCCCCAATACCGAGTTTCTTAGATGGCGTTAACATACCTGAGTTTGCAGCAGGATTCCTCGGTCCGATCTGATATTTTCCTCACCGCTGCAAATCCTTTTAAAGGAGTGCTTTGGCTGGGGCTCGGCTTGGGGCTTTGGTTGGCTGGCGGGCTGGCTTTTCTATTTGTTTTGTTTTTAATTTGCTCGGGAAAAGGGAAGAGGGTGGGAAACTAAACCCGCCCCACAACACATTTTTTTCCCCTTGTGTCTTTCAAACCAACCCACCCTCTCTCGGCCCGCAGGGCTTAAGGGGTTGCTGTCGCAGTCCCAGGCAGTTTCCAAAGTGACAGGAGGCCTGGAGAAGTTATACAGCCCTCTGCAGGTGCCGCCCAAATCAACAGCCCTGGTCCCCAGACCTGCTGCGTTCTGCTGCGCAGTCCTGGGCGGCCCCGTGCCAGGGGTTCAGGACAGAAAGGGGGTCCCGCCAGTGTGGCCGGGTAATGCGAAGCAGGGAATGCCGGGGTTCTGTGTCGCTGGATCTGGAGGTGGTGGTCACTAGCGCGCGGGCGCGCCGCTGTGGGGCACTGGCCACACAGGTGACCGCGCGGCAGCGGGGACGCTGCGCGCGTGGCCGAGGCAGGCGCTTGGGCGAACCTTTGGGCTGCTCCTGTCCTCCCTGGCCTCTGCAGCAGCAGGTGTGGGAAATGCTGCACTAATAAACACAAGGACTGGGAGAAGTGGGAAAGAGAACAAGAAAAGACCCCAAACAGGGAAGTCGTGAGCTCCCTGTCCCCCAAAGTGCATCAGTCGTCATCTCTGCCTTGCTTGTCCCAAAGGGAAGGAGGGCCATTCCTTAATCTAGTTGGCTAATGACCACCTTGTTTTCCATACTGGAACTCAATGACATTGATGTAGCAAGTTGGAAAAAAAAGTATCTATCTTTATAGAGAGTCAGATTCCAATCTCAAAGTACATAAATATTTTGTTGTTCTCTGTTCAAAATGTGTATTCATTTATATGTTTACTTCCTTAATGAATGTTTATTGAGAACATGTGTTATATTACTTTCTTTGAACTTGGGGGAGGAGGACATACGCATTCATAAGATTTCCAGTTTTATAGCTGATCTGAAGGAAAACAGAGTGAAGACGAAATAATAAAAATAAGTGGAAATACTTTAGATTGGGTAGATAGCTATACACAAAGGGCTTTCAAGGTTAATTTAACCCGCATTCCCCCCAGGAAGGCCATCAAAAATGGGTACAGCTAGTGTGTTGCCTGAATTAACCCAGCCATAACAAGGTTGAGATGAATTCATCCTTCATTATTGGGATGGGTCTTCACCCCAAAGGCAAGTGTCCTAACGATAAAAAGAGAGGATGGCATAGGCATGAAGAAGGCAGCCTAAACCAAAGGCAGACACTGGAATTGTGTGGCCAGCTCCTGCTCCAATGGACGACCCGCTACAGAAGCTGCCCCCCGTGGGATCTGTAATACATCTCCTCCGCACACACATGTTCTTTCATGACCAGCGACACTTTTCTGACAAGCACATGGCCCTGCAGACCATATGTTGAAGCCAAGTTATTCAGAAATAGTACAAATACTTATTAAACAGGCTTCGTGGACATCTGAGGTAGGCAGCGTCAGCCTAGAAAAGCTTAGCTTCGGTTTTCACCAAACTGTGGCAAATAAGCGAAAAGACGAATGTTAGATAGAGGACAAAACTGAAGTGGAGATTTTGGTGTCTCCAAATTATTATTAGTCTAACAACACGAAAAGAAACCTTAACAAAGTAATTAAATAATCAAATTAGCACATTCATTTCCTATGGTTGCTATAACAAATTACTACAAGCATAATGCTTAAAACAGTAGAGATTTAGTCTTTCTGCTCGGGACCTCAACAGGTCTGTAGTCTTCCTCCCCGCATCCTGAGTCACCAGGGGACACTGCAACCTGTCTCTTCCACCCATAGATCTCAGGCATTCTTTGTCTATGGCCACATAACTCCAGCATCTGCCTTTGTCTTATGATACCTTCTTTGCTCGTGTGTCTACTGTTTCTACTGTAAGGACAACTGCCTTTGGGGTGAGGACCCCTCCCAATACTTAAGGGTGATTTCATCTCAACTTCCTTAACTTAATGATGTCTACAAAACTTTCCTTTTTTTCAAATATGGTCATATTCATAGATTCTAGGGATTGGGCCATAGACATTTATTGAGAGGAGAGCCACTGATGAACCGGTTCATCACAACAACTAAGCAAACAGAGACTAAATTCTTGCCCACTGTGGTATAGTATATAGCCACCATTATTCAAATATATATTAGGATATAGTCCCAAAAGCATTACTCAAAATTATATTGACATTAAGTGAGATTGATTATTTTATATGAAAAACTAAAATGAAAAAAATACTGTTAAACCTGAGCATTTAGATTCTAACTCAACCTAATAAGAATGTCAGACATCAAGAAAACAAAGGCAACAAATTCTGGCAAGGATGCAGGAGAAGGGGAGTCCTTAGTCACTGTTAATGAAAATGAAGCTAGAGCAGCCATTAAAGAAATCAGTACAGATGTTTCTTTGCTTTATGTTTAAAAACCACCTATGAGTGAGTGCATGTGATAATTGTCTCTCTGTGTCTGGGTTACCTCACTCAAAATAATGTTTTCTAGCTCCATCCATTTCCTGCAAAATTCAAGCTGTCATTTTTTTTTTTTTTTTTTGCTGTGTAATACTCCATTGTGTAAATGTACCACATTTTTCTTTCCCATTCTTCGATCGAGGGGCATTTAGGTTGTTTCCAGGTTCTGGCTATGACAAACAATGCTTCTGTGAACATAGTTGAGCACATGTCCTTGTGGCACGGTTGAGCAACCTTTGGATATATACCCAAAAGTGATATTACTGGGTCTTGAGGAAGGTTGTTTCCTAATTTTCTGAGAAATCGCCACACTGACATCCAAAGGGGTTGTACCAGCTTTCACTCCCACCAGCAATGCAGAAGTGTTCCCTTTTCCCCACACCCTCTCCAGCATAAGTTGTCATCAGTGTTTTTGATCTTGGCCATTCTTACAGGTGTAAGATGGAATCTCAGAGTTGTTTTGATTTGCATTTCCCTGATGACTAAGGATGTTGAATATTTCCTTAAGTGTCTTTTAGCCATTTTAGATTCCTCTGTTGAGTGTTCTCTGTTTAGGTCTGTACTCCATTTTTTTATTGGATTATGTGATCTTTTGGTGTCCAATTTCTTGAGTTCTTTGTATATTTTGGAGGTCAGTCCTCTGTCTGATGTGGGGTTACTGAAGATCTTTTCCCATTCTGTAGGCTGCATTTTGTCTTGTTGACCATGTCCTTTGCTTTACAGAAGCTTTTCAGTTTCAGGAGGTCCCATTTATTAATTTTTCCTCTCAGTGTCTATGCTGCTGGGGTTCTATTTAGGAAGTGGTCTCTGTGCCAATGTGTTCAAGCATACTTTCCACTTTCTCTTCTATAAGGTTCAGTGTGGCTGGCTTTATGTTGAGGTCTTTGATCCATTTGGACTTGAGTTTTGTGCATGGTGATAGATATGGGTCTATTTTCATTCTTCTACATGTTGATATCCGGTTAAGCCAGCACCATTTGTTAAATATGCTTTCTTTTTTCCATTTGATATTTTTTGCTTCTTTATTAAAGATCAGGTGTTCGAAGATGTGTGGATTGATATCCGGGTCTTCTATTCGGTTCTACTGGTCCTCCTGTCTGTTCTTATGCCAATGCCAAGTACAGAGGTTTCTAAAAATAAACAAAAACCCTGAAAACAGAACTCCCATACAACCCAACTATACTACTCCTGAGTGTACACCCAAAGGGATCTAAGTCAACAGGCCACAGAGACACTTGCACACCCATGCTAACAGTTGCACTATTCACACTAGTTTAGAAATGGAGTGAATCTAAATGTCCATCAACAGAGAGCCGAGGCGGGGTGTCGCTCACTTGGTAAAGCATGGCCATGCAAGTGTAAGGATCTGAGTTTGATCCTCAAAATCCATGTGAAAATGGCAGGTACTGTAATATGTAATCCCAGAATTGGGGAAACCAAGACAGGAGCACCTCTGAGACTCACTGGCCAGTCTACCCTAACTGGTAAGCTTTAGGCCAATAGAAAGCCTGTCTCAAAGGGGATGAGAAGCATTCGTGAAGATGACATCGGAGATTGTCCTAAACACACACAGACACAGTAAAAATTAAAAAAATAAAACAGATGAATGGAAAAAGGAAACAGCTTGTATAAAGAATGGTTTATTCAGTCATAAAGAAAAATAAGGTCATGATTATCCAGGAAAGTACATACAAGAGGAGATCACTATGTTAAGCAAAATAAACTATATTAAGAAAGCCAAGTTAGAGAGAGAGAGAGAGAGATGTTAAAGTAGAAAAGAACTTATATGGGAGAGGAGGGAGGAGAAAAGAAACAGAATACAAGCGACATGAGGCAAAGGAGGAGTTAAAAACTGGAAAGGGGGCAGGGAGGGTAGGACAATGGTGGAGGGGAATATGGTGGGGGGGAATATAGTGGAGAGGGGAGTATGGTGGATGGGGAATATGATGGAGGAGTAATATGGTGGAGGGGGGGATATAGTGGAAGGGGTGAATGGAAACAAGGCAAAATGGCACATGAATATTAAATGCCATGCAGAAACCCATTGCTTCACATGTTAACTTCAAGAAAAAAAAATAAAAACCTGGGCATTATGAAAAATAACTACCCTAGAAAAAAGTACAGAGGCTCAAAGTCTCCATTCCATTGGAGTCCCATGCATTGCTTGAAGGTTAATCACAACCCACTGCAAGCCCCCACTACTGCAGAAGTGGATCCCACCTAGATATGTCCAGATTTCTGCACCATGTCATAGCACTGAAGGTCCACTACACCCCTAGCCTTACATTCTAATTAACTGGATACCTTTGAATCTCTGCCTTGCTGGCACAAGGCTTCATTATTTATCTCAGGCATGGTAAAGAGCTATGAAGGAATAAATGGGTAAGAAAAAAATCACAGCCAGTCGGTTAAGAGTCATCCCCACACTGAAGAGCATCTCTATCGGGAGATAGAGTTCACCAGAGCAAAACGGATTAACACCCTGGCTCACTTCATATTTTTTTTGGAGGGAAGGGAAAAAAATCCATAAAAGGAAACCTAGTGTAAAAAATAAATTAATGTGTTCACCTTTTTTCTCTTTTGAAAAAAAATCAATAGACTGCACATTTACACAGATGCAAACCCCACTGGGAACAATCAATCATGACTGAGCTTACCGCTACATAAACTGGGTAAAATATCTTATCCAACTATTTGGTTGTTAGTTTCAGAGTGTAAACACAGCCTGATTATCACCTCGGAAATCTTGATGCAGCCCTTCATGAACCCCTGGACTTCCGTGAGCGACTCTCTCCTGGACCACCTCTTTCCTCTCCAGCTTTCCTTCTCATTCTTCACTCTCAGCATCTAAACCCTCAACTAACAGGGAGGCGACCGCTATGCACTGAATAATCACACTGGGTGACTTACGGGGATCACAGACTCATCCAGCAACCAACCTTGTGGTCAGTGATTTGGGCTGTGACCACAATCCAGAATGAGTCTCCAGTTGTACACACACACATACACACACTCACGCACTCATGCACGCACACACGTGATTGAACTTTGTGAAGTGAGTACATGACCACATAGATCTAACAACAAAAGAGTACTGTACGTGAAAACTTGTAGGATGTTGCAGGTTTTTTTTTTAAGAAATTCACTAATACAATCAATAATGACAAATACTCAAGCAAAATCTTAGATGACAGTAAAGGCCCTCTTCTATTTAATTATACTGGGCTGCATTTGCTGCATAAATAATGAAACTATTTCATTAAATAATGGACTCTAAGGCCCAAGTAAACACTAGCGAAGAAAACCTTTTACATAAAGGTGTTTTAAGTTAGGGTCACATGACATGCCAGTAGCTAGTCCCTCTGTCTGCACCAGGAATTCATTTAAAACAGGGAAGTTCCAAGCAGATAATACAAAACTGCTATCACTGAAGCCTAAGACCAATTTTCCAGATTAGACATAAACGGTGCCTCTCAAACACGCTCAGTCCTCAACAGGTTTTAGCAAGGTATTCTAAACAAAACAGGTAACCATCAATGAAAGGAAGATAAAGCTTTAGGAGGGAAATTGAAGAATAAGAAAAATCCAAGTCCTAACATAATTGTTAAACAGGATAATGTCAACAAATCAAGTAGAACTAATTTACAGGCTGGCAATGATTTCTTTAAGTTGATGATATTCAGAAGCTCTTCTAGCAAGGTGTTGTCTGTAAGATCAGAATGAACCAGTTCCTCTGCTGCTCACTATGTATTATAATATATGTTATACACCATAAGTCATACATACTATGTAATATATTATACCCATGCTGTTGCTCTATGAATGCTTTTTGAGTGAATACATGTCATGAAAAGAAACATGAGGGGAACAAATATATTTAGAACAAATAACTATCTTATGGTCAAGCACTGTGTTGTCAGAAACAAATACTAGGGACTAGAGAGATGAATCAGTGCTTAAGAGCATTTGCTGTTCTTGTAGATGACTGGAGTTTGGTTCCCAGCACTCATGTTGGTAGCTCACAAATGCGTTTAACTCCAGCTTCAGGGAATTTGATACTGTCTCCTTCTTCCATACCTGTATGCACATTCAAATACTAATATGCACACACAATAAAATAAATCTTTAAAAAAAATACTGTTCAGATGTGCAGGTACATGCCCTTAGTCCCAAGCTTTGGGAGGGAGAGGCAGAGACAGAAACAAAGAGAGACACAGGTAAATCTCTATGAGTTCCAGCTAACCTAAAGTGATTTATGTTCATTTCAGAGTCAGACAAAAGGGCCATTTGAAGACAGCTATACGGGAGTATGTGTCCCTTATTAAATGAGCCCTAGGAAGTAAAATCATTCACATGGTCCTGAAAGGCTGAGGCAGCCCACCTAATGTTCAGTCTGTTTCCCACCTAGTACCCCAATCCATAACTCATTTAATTCATCCAAATCCCTCCCCGTGGGGAATGCTGTTGGCAAGGATACAGAAGAATCATATTCCCTTGACTGCCTGCCAGGGAAGTTCACAGCCCCTCCTTACACTGTGATCCAAAACTAAGTAGCAACAGGCTGGAGAGATGGCTCAATGGTTCGAATGCTTGCTGCACAGTCAAGAAGACCAGAGCTCAGACCACAATACCCGTGTAACAAGCCAGGCACGGTCCAACACACCCCTATGAACCCGGCACTGATGGGGCCAGAGGCAGCAGGACTGTTACGGTTTGCTGGTTGCCTGCACAGCTGTTGAGTTCCAAGGTTTGGGGTCTTGCTCAACAGTGAAGCACTTGCCTAGCAGATGTGAGGTTCAGTGAGAGCCAACAGCCTCAAAGGATTTAGGTAGAGAGTCATAGGAAAGGCCACCTAATGCCCGCCACTGACCTCGGCGCATACACAGGCATGCTCACACACCATGCACGCCACACATACACACACAGGTAACATTGTTTACAATTTTGTATTAAGGATGAAAATTATCTCATGCAAGATTAAATATCAGTAGCAGAGCCTGATTTTTTTCCTCTAGGATTTATTAACACTATTTCAATACTTCATGCTATCTGTTTATATTTGTTGTCTACCCACATATTTATCAGAAGTGGACACCAGCATGTAAGAAAATTTTATAAGCTCACCAAGTCTTACAGGTGGGGCAAATTTATTAATTCATTGCCCCTGAAATATATTGAGAAATAAAGTTATGAGAATAAGTATTGGAAACTTACTCTTGAAAGGGGCCTATAAATACATGGTTGGGCTGAAATGAGGATTCTGCAACTAAATAGAGTTTTGCGCTGAGAAGCTTTTCAATCTGTGTTTCTACAGAACTTGAAGTGGCCAATACCTCTGATTTTCCTGATGCTCCATCTGCACACACACACACTACAAACCAATTTTCACATAGCATAAAGCATGTTGTTCTCCGCAGGAACGTAATGGGATTTGAGAGCGAAGCCCACCAGGCCTATTCACTGGCCAGCAATCCAACTCTCACCGGCACCAGTGGTGGAGGCTGCAAAAGCCAAAGCGCTGCTTCCTCCAGGGCCCTGGCTTGGAATTAACGAGTCACGAAAGAGGAATTATCTCTCGCCAAGGCCACGGCTGTGACCTTGAGAAACTTTCTCAGCCACTCCCTTCCTCCCCCTCCTCTGTTTTTCCTTGACTCCAAGCGACGTGGGTCTAATCAGGCTGCCAAGCGTAGTATCCTGGCTGCAAAGGAAGGCCGCGCAGCACATGGCCTACGCTGGACCTGTCGCAGTAACCTCTGCCTGTGACTCCAGCTGGAAGAGAGTATGGGAAAGTGATTGGAGACGGGTCAGTCCACATTGTTCTCTGAGGTTTTTCCAACAAGATCTGGTATGAGATACCAAGGTGTGTGAGCCAAGGAGCAAAGAGCTTCCCCGGTCAGCTGCTTAGTGCTGTTTGCCCACACCCATCTCCAGGTTCAATCAACAGCGGATTAAAAACTATTTTTCAATTGTGTGCATACCAAATGCGTGTCGGTATTTCCTTGTCGTTATCCCTTCATGGTATAATTCTTTATATTATACTAGGGATTCTCACTAATCCGAGACTTGACTATCCACCGCTCTTCAGCATAGGTGGAGGTATTAGAGCCAGTTTGTGGCTGGTGCAAGAGCCGGATGCATGTGTGATTGAGACAGCCAGGTCCTCTGCCGTGTAAGCAGCATGAGCTGCTGTGAGACACAGAATTAGAATTTCAGGCCACATAAATAAATGTCAGATATTTTAGCTCTCTGTGTTTTTTTTTTTTTTTCTGGTGTATCTGAACTTAATTTCCTCAATAGGATCTGTTTACCAACTGATAGAAACAGTCAAAGAATTCCAGTCCCTGATTGGTATGTTTTGTTTTCATATCTAACTTCCAGGCAGGGAGGGGACAGCGCTGGTGCGGAGGACACGGTCAGCTTGAGCGAGGGCCCTGATCCCTGGACATCTGTTGAATTTGGCCTCTGCCTCCACTATCTGTCTTCTAGTGTTGATCTACATGGATCCATGCCAAAGGTTGCTTGAGACCAATGACTGTCCTTGTTTGTTCGAGGCCTTTCTGAAGAGCAAAGAGACGTGGGCTCCAACACACCCTGGGTTGCAGGCACCATGCGACAGCTTCCAAGCCAGGCATGATGTTTGCCTCTTGCTTGGGAATTACTCCTCTCCTCTGAAGCTTTGCTGAGTTGAGCTGGAAACAGATCACCAGGGATGGCAGCCCCTTCTGCTGCATTGAGTCTCTCAGGATGTTTCTCTCCAGACTCATTAAGAGCATCTACTGAGGGGCCTGGAGAGATGGCTCAGAGGTTAAGAGCACTGACTGCTCTTCCAGAGGTCCTGAGTTCAATTCCCAGTGACCACATGGTGGCACACAGCCATCTATAATGAGATCTGGTGCCCTCTTTTGGCATGCATACATGGACGGAATGTTGTATACATAATAAATAAATAAATCTTTAAAAAAAAAAAAAGAGCATCTACTGATTCTTCCCACTGGGCTCCATCTGAGAAAAGAACTTCGCCGGGAACTTCAGACTCTGTATTATGGTTTTATGTTTACCAGTCTTGATCTTTTAAAGTCCATCTGAGTTTAAACATCACTGAGTGCAAATGCCTACTGAGCATCACTCAGTGATGGAGTCACCTCAAGGACGCAGGGCCCTTTTACTCAGGGCAACATCAGTGTTGCGTCTCTGCTGTCTTTCTCTACCTAATTGGGACAGCTCTCTTAGTCTTCAGAGCTTGAATTTAGTTTATTATTATTTTTGTAGAGTCAAAGCACAGTGTGCTATAACATCTCCTTCTGTGGTAATGGACCAAAATTACAACGGAGTTGTGGGGATACATAAAAGAAAGCACCTGGGGAAAAAAAAACACACCAGATAACCCTCCACAGAAGGCACAATGCTCAGCATGAAGCATATGTCTGGTCCTGGGTTCTGTGTGCCACCCCAAGGGCTTGGCCATGCCTTCTAGAAGCCCAACTCCTCCTCTTCTACTTCTTGAGTTACCACAGCCACTGCTTTCTTTTTCACTCCCAATCATCCCAGCTACATTTCTGCCTGCCACCCCCCCCCCCGAAGGATCCCACCCAACACAATAGGCAGGCCAAGAGGCCGTGGTTTTGATTATCTCTTTGAAATGGATATTTCAACACTCAAGTAACAGGGAAAGCAGACATGTAGGTGGTCCGCGGAAGCCTTACAGTCACTGGGAACCTCCATTAGCTCAGCCTATCTTACTGTAGACTTGTTATTACTATGCAGCCTAGAACTCAGGGCCTTCAAGCAAGGCTAGAATCACTGGTATGCATCATCACCTTGCCAAGCTGTTGATATGAGTGTCCTTTGCTCTATGGCCAACTTTCTCCATGTAGTAGAAAACCTACTGAAGCCACTCCCAAGTTTTCCATAAACGACTTCCCAGCACAAAGTAAAAGCCCGTCTGTGCTTAAAGCTTCTTTAATTCGGTTTCCATAGTAAAAATGTAAAAAGAAAGGAAATTATTGAGTTTATTGATTTTTCTCATGTCAAATAAATAACAGCTGGTATTCAAATTATAACTATAAAACAAAATTATTATAATTAAGAGTTTTAATTTTATGTGTATGAGTGTTTTGCCTGTGTGGTCTAAGAGCACTACATGCTTGTAGGATCTTCAAGGGCCAAAAGAGGGTGTCATATTCTCTGGAACTGGAATTACAGATGACTGTGAGCCAACACATGGGTGCTGGAGACTGAACTCTGGTCTTCTGAGAGAGCAGCAATTACTCTTAACTGCTGAGTCATCTCTCTGGTCCCTATAACTAAGTTCTTAAAATTCAATTTCAGAAATGCATAAAGAAAAAAATTGAATTTTAAGAGATCACTTTGTATTTTTGTATCACAGAGAAGAAAAGTACTTAGAATAAAAACCAATAGACTTGTTTCAAAGGTGAAAATTAAAATGTTAATAAGTTTGCAGAAAAAAGTTAGTCATGATTTGATATTACAAAAAGGACACTGCATTCTCAGCTTGGAATGATATTAAATCCAAGGAGACTGATGAGTTCTGGGACATCACCCAATCTTAGGTTACTTCAGCACTCTTGTTTCAATTATAGATTATATGGACTTGACATTATGAAACACATTCAATTTAAAACACCAATACATACAAAATGTCCAGTGTGTATTGCTTAGTGATGGAATCATTTATAAAGGAACGTTAGTAATTTTTTATCATCAAAGGCTTGATCATAGTGAAGATGCAAACAGTTCTGGATAAACAAGCCTGAAAAGTCTTTCTTTTTTCAGCCCCTCCCCCATCGGTCCTCTCTATGCCCCACAAACCTAGAATTTAATCATTGTCACCAAACATCCACACTTCATTGAACCATCCATGAACTGCTTGGTAAAATGCCCTGGTGCCCTCTGGGCCCCTTCCCATGCCAATCCTCTATCAAGTTTCCGATGAAACACAACACTGTTTTGGAGATTCAAACACTGTGTGTTGTAACATCTCCTTCTGTGGCAATGGAAACAGAACACAGCCACTTTAACTTTTTTCACTCCTCCTAGTTTCCCCTGATACTTTTCCCCTTTACCAAAGGATTATGCAAACAGCGGGACCCCAGGAACCTGAGTGTCCACTGTGATAGTCACTGGCAACTGCCCCCAGTTATGCAAGATTCTTGTGGTAAAAATGAATTGTGGCTGAATGCTCTTCATCTTCCAAGTTGGGCTCCCATTTTGATGAGTGGTTCCCAGGCTCTGTACTTCAAAAATAAAATTTAAAAAATGTGTGGAGCACCACCTTGCTCTTGCCAGCTCTTGCTTTTGCCAAATAAGGATTTGGAGAAAATAATGTTCTCTACCAACAGCATCATGTCATACTGAAGAAAGACCCTTTTTAAGTCCAAGAATGCAGATGGGACGTTGCCTTAGCTTAAAAGAAGGGACTCATCAATCTCAAGAACAGGAAGCTAATAACTATAAGCTAATCATAGCCATCAATACCCTAACGGAAAATAAATAGTACCTTCAAAGGGTCAGATTCAAAATATTTTAGTAAATAGAAAGGTTAAATATATACAGGGACAGGAAAATTACAAATATATATCTAATAGAAGATAACTAAAATGCACATACATATGGAGAGAGAGAGAGAGAGTTACCTAGGGACTAGCAACAGCTGGAAGCTGTTAGCCCTACACAGGCTGAAGAGGGAAGGGAATCTAAAGCACGAAACAATCCCACACTGGTTTGGACTTATTATTAAAAGGGTTATTTATTTGAGGGGAAAAAACTTACAGAACACCCATCCTACACGACCAGTAAAGGAGTCTAGTTAGCGGGAACCGGAGTCCAAAGCAAGAGAGCAAGTGGAGGGCTGCCACCGCTTTTTAAAATGAAAGAGACCATGCCCCAGTGGGCTGGTATCTTAAAGGCTATTGGCTGAAGGAGCAGAAGGAGCTCCCGCAGCACCTCCCCCTTTTGTTTAAGTAAGAGAGTTCTAAACCTACTACAAAATTATATACAATAAAAACAAATATCCTATTTTAACTAGCTTAAATCTTGTATAATAAATAACTTGGCCAAGTCATGAGAGGAAAGTAACTACATTTATCTAGTCTTCAACCCCATCGAAGATCTGAGAAGGGAAATACTGTTACCTGAGTAATTAGGAAGTCCAATCAAACAACTTTCAAAATATGCAACAAATCACAGAGACAACTGGCTACCTGAGTAATCACCCAAAGTCACGTTTGCAGCGTTGAAGCAACCAACTTTGGCTAAGGCCTAGAATAACTGTCGAATTATTTTTAAAGGCAAGAAATTTTTCAAAACCGTCTTACCCTGTCTTGGCAAGATTTGACAGTTCTGCTTATCCATTTCTGGATACTATGTATTTTGTCAGTAGTTGAGGTATGGGCAGTTCCTTGCCCAGAGGCAGGTTTTACCAAGAAGAAGACAAGCTCCAAGTGGAGTGTCTTTGGTGCTCAACAATCTCTCAGGAATAGATCGGTGTTGCCAATAGCGATTGTGTCTCACTACCACAGAATTCTAGGTTAGAGTAAATGCCATGTTCTACAGCTCTTTGAAGAGGTTGAAGATTATTTATACAGAATATAATCTCTGTGTATTTAAAGAACCTGATTAGTCTAACTATAAATATGACAAACATAGATGACTATTGAGCTACAATTCTTTTTTTTTAAAGATTTATTTATTTATTATGCATACAATGTTCTGTTAACATACACACACCAGAAGAGGCACCAGATCTCATTATAGATGGTTGTGAGCCACCATGTGGTTGCTGGGAATTGAACTCAGGACCTCTGGAAGAGCAAACGGTGCTCTTAACCTCTGAGCCATCTCTCCAGCCCTGAGCTACAATTCTTAATACCTATCTAACTTAAAGACTAAGAGAATAAACAACTGTGCAATAAATGAGGACAATGACCTCCAAAGTAAACAATGTACAAGTATACATTGCAATATGGTAAATATATATATCAATACATAAATAATATATAAGTATCTTAATCAGAGGTAGAAATGTACACTGCAATATGGTAAATATATATCAATACAATATATATATCAATACATAAAAATGTTTTAAAAAGAGGTAGAAGCATGCATACATAAATATTCAATATAATTTAACTTTGTATCCATATACAAGAATCCATGCCAATGTAATTATCTATAAACAATAACTCACAAATACCAATCTATTATCCCATCATTCCCTTTTTTTTTTCAAAAAGATTCCTGAGCCTATAAAATTCCTCCCCCAACCCTCAACCGTATACCAATTATAATCAACCCCTAAATGATGTCCCTAAGCCTGAGGACAAACTTTGCTGGGAGAGGGGACGTCGTCCTCTAGAATTACTTCCAGCTGTCATGGGGGCAACGTTCTTTCTAGGGGATCCTGTGAAAGTAAAATGATGGTTAAATTTCAAGATCAATGTCTGGTAAAATGCAAATAGTCTCTGAGTATTTTGTGGAGGTCTGGCCATAATGTTGTAAAAGATGTGCACCGTTTCAGCTAACCAAGTTGGAACCATCTTGTGCAGCTGGTACCTGAAACAGGTCTTGTAGTAGTGCTATCAGTATCATGACGTCATATCAACCAGGTGGAGTTGTTGTTATGGGGCCCCATCTTCTTCCTGGAAACTTCAAAGATTACTGCAGGAAAATTCATTGTTCATTGTGGAAAACTTAAACATTAATTATATAAACATACACACACACACACACACACACACATCTATATATTCAATGAAAGGTATGATGATAGATATGAAGAAAAGCAAAGATGTTTTCTAAATTCCTTTTTCTTTCTGTCCCATATCATGGCTCTTGACATGAGACAGAAACTCCAGAAACTCTGGGTTTTTCTCTTAACAACAGGCTTGGAATTGCTTCCAGGGAAAAATGAGAGCTGGAACTGATTAATAGAGAGAAAGGAGAAGAGTGGGACAAAGATATGCATCTGTCGCTGCCATTCCACCTGACCCAGCCGAAGGTCCAAGCAATAGGGTCTGAAGACTGCAGTTGGTGGATCAGCCCCTGGAGCAGAGAACAGGTCAGACAAGATGAAAAACGGAGCCCAGCTTCATTAACTGTGGATCTAAATGCCATACGGTATAGAATAAATGAATATGGGGATGGGGCGGGGGGGGAAATGGCACATCCACTAAACTTCAATTTAAACTTAAGTATAAATAAATGTTTTAAATGAATATATTTATTATAAATAGTAAGTTAAATAAACACAAGGTTTTCCCAGCGGCATTCATCTGCGTCACACCCTGGGTGACTTCACTGAGGCTTTGACTCAGGACACACAATGTGTGCACTTTGCATCGTGCACACAACCAAGTGCCACTGCCCCAGTGAACACTACCTACAATGCCCCAACCCAGATATGAAGTTTCTGTGACATCACAGACTGTAGTGTCTTACTGTACAAATGAAGCTTTCTGCTCTTACAGGAACTTGATACTGTAATTATGGAAAACAAAGACCTTTAATATTTTCTGCTATCATCCTTCAACATGTAAGCAATATCTGTGCTAGAATGTTTGATTTTAAAAATTGCTGCTTTAGTCATTAGTTTGAGTTTCATAACGCATCGTTCAACGAATTTGGGGATTATGGCAAAATTTCCAACAACTTCTGATGGCCCTAAATACTCTGACATCTTACACTATGGATTTATTTGAAGCAGAATCTCAGCACTGACAATTATAAAACCAAATTACCAACCAACTCTGAAATACACTGATGATGTTCTATACTCAGTAAGAAATATTCAGCCAGGATTTCACTCCTTATATATAAAAATAAACAAGCCAACCCATCTCCTTTGTGTTCGGTTTTGTTTTCACCTTTAATAAATGGTAAAATTATAAATACCCAAGAATTATTTAAAATAAATTTCTTTTTGTAAAGACTAATTTATTTATTATATACACAGTGTTCTGCCTGCATGTATGCCTGCAGGCCAGAAGAGAGCACCAGATCTCATTACAGATGGTTGTGAGCCACCATGTGATTGCTGGGAATTGAACCCAGGACCTCTGGAATAGCAGCCAGTGCTCTTAACCGCTGAGCCATCTCTCTAGCCCCTACAATAAACTTCTTTATGTCTTATCATCTGTAAATTTTGAGTTTTATTCCTATGTCACATGCTAATAGGATAATGCAAGTATTTCACAGGTATAAAGGAATCATACATAGAGAAGATTTAGGGAGTCCGGCACTACGGTGTACTGATGTGCTTTGGCAATGGAGGGATGGGGATCAGGCAGAGAAAGGGGTATGCATATAAATGACTTTTTTCTTTTTCATTTTGTTTGTGTAGATCAGCTGATTTCAACCTTCCTAAGGCTGAGACCCTTTAGTACAAGTCCTCATGTTATGGTAACCCCCAACCATAAAATTATCTTGTTGCTATTTCATAACTCTAATGCTGCTACTGTCATGAATCATAATGTAAAATCTGATATGTGGGATACCCGATAGTCACCCTCCAAAGGGGTTGTGACCCACAGGTTGAGAAGCTCTTGTGTAGAGACTGCACATGCGTAGAGGCTAGAGGTTGACATCAGGTGTCTTACTTCATTGCTCTTCCCTTTGTCTTTTTGGGACAGGATCTCCCACTAAACCTACAACTTGCTGTTTCACTGGGATCCACCTGCACACACACACACACACACTGTACCTGCCAGTGGCATAATGGCCAGCTTTTACCTGGGTTCTTGGGATTTGGTTCTTTACCTACTCAGCCATCTCCCTGTCATTATTTTTTCTCATTTTGGCAGAGGAAAGTTATAGGAGAAATTTTAAGATCTAATGATGCTTGTAGCCACACTTGAAACAATCCTTAATTAATGGCTCAACATCCAATGGAATGGCACCAAGTGGTCCTGAAATGAGCAACCTGTTCCAGGACTTTATATTTATCTCACTGATTAAAACTGCAGCCTCGCAAAGATATAAAATAGTAACACCATCAAGCACTTCATTCAATTCAGACCATTTGCCATGAATTACAGAGAGCCACTTTTACCAGAGCGTTCCAGACTGCTGCATGTGGATGGTACCTGGGCACTTTAAAAAGCCCTGGTACCTGGTTCCCATCACCATACATCCTGGATTGGTTGAACGGGGGTAAAGATTTAAAGGGATCTTTTTTTTTTCAAGAATCTATTTCTTTTTATTTTAGAAGCTTTCAATTTACAGGAAATTTGATCTTAAAAAAGATTTTAAGATCCAATAACTTCTAAGTCACTCCCCTTAAGCCAAGTCTCCTTTCTGACCTACAACCTACACTCGTAGGATGCACTGGCCAAATCAATAAGCAAATACCAACACATAAATTTTTTTTAGTGGAAGTTCACACATTATTCATAGTTCTTTTCCCCACAAACATCCTCTTCCTGCCACAGGATCCCCTCTAGGGTGCTGCATGAATGACAGCCCCTCAGACTTTGCTGAGTTTCAGTAGCATTGACAGCCTGCAGGTGTCCTCATCTTGTGAAATCACCCCCAGCTACTGTCTTGTTTTTCTCAGGGTTAGGCCATGACTGTGCAATTCATGGGAGTGAAGACCAGGGAAGCAGCATGCTTTCTTTTCTTTCCCATCGCCTCACACCAAGAGCACATGCTATCCACATGACTCCCTCCTGCCAATATTGGTCGCAGTCACATGGCTGAGGTAGCATCAGGTTTTACTTCTTTTATGCTTTGTTTTGGTTTTGGTTTTTCAAGAGCCGCATATCAGCTCTGGCTATTGTCCTGGAACTCGCTTTGCAGACCAGGCTGGCCTCGAACTCACAGAGATCCGCCTGCCTCTGCCTCCCTAGTGCTGGGATTAAAGGCGTGCGCCATCACCGCCTGGCTCGGGCTTTACCTCTTAAAGTAACTCTTCTCCTCTCGACCCTTTATTCTTTGGCAAGAAATCACCATGCGCGACCCACACTTAAGGACTGGGGGATCAGCTTGACTTCCTTGAAGCTCCTCTGCACAGGAGATTATCTTTTCCATGGCTTACAGTGTGTTGAATTATTTATATCAATAGATATAAATGTATACTTTGTATTTTAGGTTATAGTATAGGCCAGTGATACTTTATTGTGATATCCCACTGCTTTTGGAACCACTAAAGGCTCCAAACACTGGCTTTTATTTCCCTTTAACATAGCCCATCATTGTAGGTATATTTTAAACTATTTTTTTTGCTTTGGGGCACAATAACATGTGCCCCACTCATTTTTTGTATCTCCTATTATTGACTAAATCATTCCTCCAAAGATGTCTGGTTCCTTTTATTGGAACAGTACTAGAAAGAAAGATCTGGATAAGGCTGAGTGTGTCCTTGCTTCTATACCCTTCCAGCTGACACACCAGAGTGTGTGTGTGTAATTATTTACATATGTTAACCTCTAACTATTGTAATGAAGGCATAAATTCATGCTGATGTTTCCACTTCTCGTTCATAACCACAGAGATCAGTCTTTCCATCCCTCCTTGCTCACCCACAAACTCTTTCATCAATGACTAGAAACCAGAATGAAACTGAGTTCCATTCACCTAACTGTTTGATTCCAAGAAACATCTGTTTAAAGCTATTTATTGCCTCCCCCAAGAAGAAACCCTTATCAACTAGACTACAGGGCTAATGGATAACCTCTATATTCATTTTCAAAGGTTTTTAGGTCATCAGCTTTTCTTCCCAGTCCCACTGAAGGAGATTAGAAAACATGAATAAATTGCTTTGTCATATTCCATATTCAACTCTGGGATCTTCTTGGCGATTTTTTAAAAAATTCATGTATTAAGGCCCAGTATGTATTATAAATAAAATTCTATGGACTTCAACAAATCCATACATAGTGTTGAGTGAATCCATCATTACACCAGGCAAAATGGTTTGGCTACTTACATAAAATACTGTCTATGCTTTAGCTACTCAATTTTCTTCCTCCC
Source organism: Ondatra zibethicus (assembly GCA_004026605.1). NCBI lineage: Eukaryota > Metazoa > Chordata > Mammalia > Rodentia > Cricetidae > Ondatra > Ondatra zibethicus. The sequence goes on from PVIU01005803.1 coordinate 48,689, forward strand.
CTAGTCCCATAATGACTAAGACCTATTTGTTGTCTCTCTAGTTTTGCCTTTCTGTAATATCCTATAAGTAAATTCATATGATATATGACCCTTTTCAACTGTCTTCTTTCTCTCCTTCTCTCTGTCTCTGTCTCTGGCCTCTCTATGTATCTTTCTCTGTCTCTGACCATCTCTCTGTCTGCCTGTTTCTCTTTCCTCTCTCAATCTGTGTGTCTTCTTCCCTCCCTCTCTTGCCCTCATCCATTCTCCCATTCTTCTCTGTACTAACTCCAGAGGTTATCTTCCTCTGTAATCAGTCCCCAGGAGCTATGGGGAGTGACACTACCTTTCTGCAATGTCGCTCTTTCCTGCGCTCTCCACGTTTCAGCCCCACTGGCCAGGCATTGCTGTCCTTGTACAGTCACACAACACAGTCCGAGATGGGAGCCTTCCCACTGCCAGCCCTTGCACGTGAGAGCCTCTCTTGCTCCGCGTGTTCCTGGTCATCTCCTTCATCTAATTTGCATGCTTGATAAAATGTCACATCCACAGTGAAGCCCTCACGAACAGAAAATTGCAATCCTCCGATGACAAATTCCTTCATTTCTACTTGCAGCCCTTGGTCCTTTGTGACACATCTTACAGCACAGTATCTGAACCATGCTAATGGCTAGCTAGTTAAATCACTTTAAAAATCACTCTATTCATTAGCTAGGGCTGAGTATATCAGACAATCTAATTTTATTTTCTCCAGGTTTTGAAAGCTGGAATTCAAGATCATGGCCTTCCCATGGCCTGTGTTTGGCCTGAGGATGGCTGCTCTTGCTGAGTTGTCAGGGCTCTTTTCTGTAAATCTGTCCCTCCAGTAACTCCCTGTATTTTCAAATTCCTTCTACTAAAAACATTGGTCAGATAGAATTAGGATCCACCCCACTGGCCTCTTTTAAGGCCTACCTCCAAATACATTCACATTCAGAGGTAACTATGCTTGGAGCTTCAGCATACACATTTCAGGGAGATATAGTGCAACCCACAATAATTATTCTTCCAGGGAGCAATTATTTCTTGTTTTCTATTGAAAAGGGCAGACATACATCCCCACTGTGTAGTGGTTCTCAGTCTCAGAACTAATAAATATGGGGCATGTATGGAGGATACACTAAGCATCAGATTCTGAGTATCTTTAAGTGTTATATAATAAGGAGTTTGAACATGTCTCTGAAAACTGAGATACAACACGAGAAACAGATTAGGAAGGCTGTATGAAATGTACAGAAATACTAGGAGAGAAGCAAAAATTAATCGATTACAGCCAAAGAAGATGAAGACAAGAGAACACCCAACAAACACATTCCTCCGATCCAAACCTCAGTGGGAATGGAAATGTACTAAGGTTCTTATTTTTGAAAACCACCTCCCCAGGATGCCGAGCATCCTCCACATTCTGTGATAATCCTAACACTTCCCTCTGACAGAATTTATTCTGATTGTGCCTGGTTGCTGTGGAAACTGAGTCTCAGAGGTGTTAAGTATCTTTCCCAGCTAGTAAACGGGGAGTGCGGAGCTACAGCTCAGGGCACATCATTTACCTGCACAAGGCCCTGGGTTCCACAAAGGAGGGAGCTGACATTTGCTCCCCATCCATCTGATCTAGCTTAGGTCCTTGCCTCATCAACTTATGCCAAACTATGTCACAGCTCCTGCTGCAGGTGTGAGCTACCTGGAACACTCACTAAATGGGGTTTGAGAGGCTTGGTTTTTTTTTTTCTTCCATCTGTTGACTCCCCTACAGAGAAGTCTGTGAAAACACAGCAATGCTCTGGGGAGCTTACCATCCATTTCCCTCATCTTTCCTACCTCTGAAAAAACAGTACTGGATGCATAAATGTTTAGTGGCCTCCCCCTACTCTTCCAGTAGACCAGGGGATAGAAAAACACAGCAGCACAGTAAAGACAAATGCCCTTTGAGGTGCCTGGAGGTGAGGGCTGTGCTCAAGTGTTCACTGGTTTTCCTTTCCAGCACCTTCATCAGAGGTGCGCCAGTGAACACTTACCTTTGAGACAGATGTCAATGAACCCGTTCTCTAATGACACTGAACTAGAGGGAAAGCAGTGCCTTGATTCCTGCTTGTAAGCAGATTGCATCCAGATAAAGACAGACTATGAAAGAGAGCATCCTTTTGTGCCTGAAAAAAGGCTTGGGCTATATTCTTCAGTGAGCTTTTAAAGAAAACTTTATGTATTTGTACTTAGATGACAAAATATCATGAAGTCAAGCATATACCTGCATAGCCCAGGCATTTAGAGGAACCATTGATGTCATTGTGAGGTAACTGGCAGCCCTTTGGAGAGTCTAAACTAAACTAAAAACAGGAGAGAGCCTGGGGATTAGGAAAGAAAAGCACAGGGACCGAATAAATGCCCTTCCTTCTTCTGTTTATGTAATAAATGCACTTACTGTTGCCATGGCAAAGGGGCCAGTCTGTTTTCTCCTTCCTCTGTCTCTACCCATTATTATATCCAATACCAGAAAATGCCATGCTTCCCATTGGCGACCAGGATCACTGTGTTATCCATGTACTCTCTATTCATCTCTCTCCTCTGTAGCCTTGGTCATGGTTATAGAGAAAGGGCGGCTGCTGGCAAGGGACATGGCTTCTACTACATTAGCAGAATGATTGGAAGGAAGGAAGTGGAAAAGAACCCAGCATGTATTGAGTCAGGAAGGCCCTCCTAACCTTGGAAAGCCCCCGCACCCCAAATGGAAGACTCTAAAGATGTCATTTGAAGCAAATGCCACCTCATTGGTTAGCTAAATTGACTCAGTATGGGTTATTTTGGCCTTCCCAACAGCCATAACAATGAGGAGCATATTCTTGTCTGTTATAACTAGGATGAGATCATCAAATATAAAGTCTGAAATAGAAATAATAATAACTCCACAGTGATTGGACAGCATATGACATATCCTGCCAACTTCATTATGCCATCCTGGGTGAGGGACAGAAGCATGCTGCTATGTCTTGAAAACATGACAAAAGTTTTACAGTCACATCACCTCATTCGTGAATTTGCCCGTGTATTCAAAACCATCAGTTAGGAGCATAAGATGGGTTAAGAACTGGTTTAAGTTGAATGCAAAAACAAAAAGCAAAAATAAAACAAAAAGAAAAAACAGATTTAGCCTTTCTCTCAGAAATCTACATTCTAGTGTTGTCATATGAGAGGCAGATGAATAAACAAGGCATTTTCATTTAGAAACTGAAAGACTGAGTTTGAAAAGCTGTGCCTGCGGGGACAGACAAGTTAGGGGAGAGACAGCATCTACGTTACGTAGTCACGAAAGCTGAACCAAGTGCTCTCATCCTGTTTGTTTGCTCTGGGGCTCGGATGTACGAATGCTTAGCTCAGAATGTTCTCTCTCACTCCTATTCCACCCATCGTGAGGGCAGAGGAGGCACAGCCAGTGTCTCCTTTCATAACCACCTTGCATCCCTGGCATTCATGCTCAAATAGTCCCACAGAACAAGGGCACCACTGGCAAGCTTGGGGTAGGAAGGGTTCCTAGTCTCAAAGCTCAGAGGAACCCAGTCAAGGAAACATTTGGATCTTATCTGCAAATATCTGAATAGCTGTCACAAGCAATAAAGAATAGCTTAGGCTTAAAGCAACAAAAGTCAAATTTGAGATAACTGACCAAATATTACAAAGGATAAGATTTTCAGTCAATGTGTATTTAAAAAAAAACTTCTCTGAAGAAATACTTTTCAAATTGTAATATGCATATGGTCCTATTAAACATGAATTTTGTTTTCAGGTTCTGATTAGGGTCTGAGGTTCTTCATTCCTAACAAATTGTTAAGTTGTTGTGATGTGCTTGTTCTAGAATGGCCTCTTGGGTCACAGTGAACAAGAGTTATCCAAAAATGGCATTCATTTGGACACACTGGGTTGCCGATCAGTAACAGTGTTTAGGTCTTAAATGTAACTCTCTGCCAGTACTCCAGCAGAAAGTGTTCCCACGTGGCACACAAGAATGAACTCAATGTTTCCTTTCACATCAAATGATTAGATTCAATAGTTTTGTCACGGAAATGTCCACGTGGCTACTCCTTTCGAATCTTGAAACACTTTCACATAAATAATTTAAAATACTTGATAAGACTTTCTACCCCAACTCAGTAGATGCCAAAAATAGACCTTGCATATTAAGTGCCTAGTTCAAAGTCTTCCAACAATATGCAGAGTACCTACCTACTCTTAGCTCATATCTGAAGCCGGATCAATGCTCAACAGTGAACCAAGCAGAGATAGTTCCTGCCCTCCAAAGGCCAGCTCGGGACACACCTACAAGATGCATTTCACTTGTTATTAGCACACTGATGTTTCAACGAGGCTAGGATGACCAGCTATCATCTAACGTGTCAGAGGGATAGTGAACTCCAAAGGAGAGGGCTGCTGGGCTTGCCAAGCAGCTCTGGCTCCATCGGGATGCACAGCATGACCCTGGCGCACTGACAGGTCAACTTTTCACCCCGTTTCAAGGAATCCTGGCAAGAATGAAATCATTGTGACGGCTACAAACAGACTAGAAACTCTGAAACTTCCACCAGTCGCTTCCCCACAGATGGCCTACCCTCTGCCTCCCCCTTTGGAAGCAAGGACAGAACAGGTGGTGAGGATCTGCCCCCTTTCATACTGCAGACGACACATGGGACCTCACGAAAAGCTAACAGGGTCCAAGACCTCACAGACTGAACTTGTATGAACTTTCGAATTCCTTTTTTTTTTTTTAAATAATCTACCCCAGACAGCTTCCCTCCCTGCCTTCCTCCCTCCTGACTCTCCACCCCCTCAAATAGCATCCTAGAAGAGCTCTTCTCTATCTTTCCAACACCTGGAACACTGCCAACCCAAGTGAGAGAGATGGTACGAGAGCTAGCTATGCAAGTATGGGGGACTGAGTTCAGATTCTCAGTACCCACAGAGAAAGCTGAGCATGGTTGTACCAGCCCTAGACAAGGCAGGTGGACCACTGAAGCTTCCTGGTCAGCCACCCTAGCAAGGAAAAAAATGCAAGATCTCAGTTTAATGAGAAACCCTGGCTTAAGGAAATAAGGCAGTCGGGTGGTGGTGTCACACACCTTTAACTCTAGCACTGGGGTGGTGGTGGTGGGGAGACAGAGAAAAGTGGATCTCTGTAAGGAGGCCAGCTTGGTCTACAGAGCAAGTTCCAGGACAGCCATGGCTACACAGAGAGACTCTGTCTCAGAAAAAGCGAAAGAAGAAGAAAGGAAATAAGGTGGAGATAGACATAGGAAGATACCTAATGTTCATCTCTGGCTTTTGCACATGCACAGGTACTCAACTCCACAAATATGTATGCACACACAGAGAATACTGATAAACCATTATGAATCAATGTCCTCTATCTCCTGTTTCACTGTTAACACAAGGCTCAAACCCTTCCATTGTTTTCTTAGCTATCATTACTTTCTACCATTATTCCTGTTGATATCTAAGCTCATGCATTAGAAAAGAGATTGAAGCTGACATGCCTTTCTCCAATCTCAGGCCCCTTCAATGTGTGTCAAATATTGATTTTACCCAGTAAACAGTCTGAGATCGAGCTTTGAGTGTAGGTGGCTAATTGGAGAGTGATTTATGGAACAATCATCTGCAAGGGAGTAGGCAGCTGGGGTAGGCAAGGAAGGTGCTACAGGTGCCTAAACCGGCCACAAGAGGAGCTCTAATCGCAGGAAACAGAGGTTGCCTTTCTAATGGGTACTTAGCTACCTACCAGCCTCTCCTGAGCTGCAGCATCATCTGGATGAATTGTTTCTGGAATGCGCAGTATGCAGCTAAACCAGTGATCTCATGATCATATATATGTCCTGCCTTGTCTTCTTTTCTTCACGCTGTCTTCCATCAGCTACTGTGTACGTCTCACAGAGCGGGGATGGCTGACGCAAGATATCCGTGGAAAACCAACTTATACCTGTGTCACTTGCATTGAGCATGTAATTGCTCTTTCAAGGTGAAAGAGGTCATTTGACTGAGGGCTGCAAAGCATGCGTTTTCTAAGGAAGAGTAATTGAAGAGATCCAAAGCCAAGAAGGGGGACAAACCAAGGCTGTGAGAGGAACTTAAAGTTTCTGTCAAGTACAGCTACTGAAACATTGGTAATAGCCAACTCCTTGACAGGTTAATACAAATCCTCAGTTTGGCTCACTGAGCTCAGTTGCTATTGTTCAAAATAGCATACCTAGCTTTCACCCAAAACTTATAAGGCAAGACAAATGGCAAGAAAAAAAAAAACAACTAAGTGTATGGCTCATGCCTATAATCTAGCCCTGGGGTCTGAAACAGGAAGGTTGCCATGAGTTCAAGTAAGCACCAGGCCAACCTGTGTTATAGCGTAAGACTTTATTTCAAAAAAAAAAAAAAAAAACCAAAAACCAAAAAACAAAAACTGACAAGATGACTAAAGAGACAAAGCCACTATCAGACACAGACTTGGATAGGAACAAACATTGAAATAATCAGATTGGAGATTTGAGAGAGCTATGGTTAGTAAGTTAAGGGCTACAGTAGAGAGAATAGACAGCAAGCAAGAGGTACATGCTGTAAGGAGAGGGATACACACTCTAAGAGAGGGCTGGGGGGATGGATCAGTAGGCAAAGCACTTCTTCCACAAGCATGGGACCCTGAGTTTGAATACCTAGAACCTACATAAGGGCCAGGTAACATGCTTGTAATCCCAGCCGTGGGGGCACAGAGGCAGGATGAGCCCAGGGACTCTGGCCAGCCAGTCCAGCTGTCATAGTGAACTTCAGGGTGAATAGGAGACTCTTTCAAAAAATGTGGATATATGATTGAGGAAAATATCCCAATGTCAAGCTCTGGCCTCCACATGTGCCTGCTTACACACTTTGCAAAGATGTAATGCATGCACACATGTGCACACATATTCAGAGAGCTCAGAAATAAGAATTATAGCGGGCTTCTCATCAGAAATCATGCAAGCAAGAAAAGACCAAAAAGCATTTTTTGACTGTTGAACAAAACACTTTCTAATATAGAGGATAAATTAAGACCTTTTGAAACAATCAAAAGATTCATGAATTCAATTCCAGGAGAACTGGAAATGAAAGAAATATTAGAACAAACTTCTTGAGATCAGAAACGGAAGCCTCTACAGGTAAAATCCGTACAATGTAACATTTGTACAATGACAGCAATAAAAAGAAAAATGTCACTACCCCATGAAAAAGTACAGATGAAAAGTAAGCATGCATCACAAAGTAAAACACATCCACCTGAAAAGGCTGCAGGCTGGCTTGCAATTGTATGACAACTGGAAAAGCAGAATTTAAAAATCAATGATTTCCCAGATTCAGGGGGAAGAGGAGAGAGGACCAGGTGAAGTGGGGGATTTTAGGGAAGGAAAATCACTCATTGTGATGCTTTAGTCATGAAGACTATGGATTATTCACTTTTCAAAACTCCACAGAACTTTCAGCATTATGGTAATCTGGTTACACGCAAACTTGAAAGCGCACTTAAGGAATCACAGAGAGGAAGGAGTTCAGAGTGTGGCGAATCAAGCTGACCAGACTGCGGAGCTGTGAAACAGCACCCTTGAAGGGGACTGGGGAGAAAGACACAGCCTTGAGCAACAGGGAAAATGGGTGGAGTCTTGACCAGAGGCAGAAGAAACTGCACGTGATGCACCCCCTTCGTTTCTGCTCCCCAGTTGATAAAGTCGCATCCCACAGAGAGCAGGGAAACTGCTCTGAAACGCTGCCCCCAGAGGCTGAACCTGCCCGTTAACTGTGTGTGGCAGATGGGAGATACATTTCTCACCGTCTGAGTAGGAGGCTACAGACAAGAAGCCGGGAAAGGGCTAATGACTCATGGGGCTGCAGCTTGAGTTCATGCTGAGCTTAAAGCAGATATAGATGAGAGCGAAAGAACTTGTGCCCAGCTGTGTGTGGAAACAGATGGAGACAAGCAGGGGCAGCTAGGGATGGGTGGCTTGTACAGAGATAGGCGTGGAAACGTGTGTTTCCTTATCAGGTGCAGGGATCTAGAAGTCATGACAACCCAGTAACAGTGAACATCTCTGTCTTTGTTGCTTTTATTTAGATATAAAGCCGCTAAAATAATTTTGAAAAAACTAAACTCCTCTTAAAGTATTTAGCTAAAAGAAAGAAATGTTGCTGGTATGTTTATGGGGAAATAGTTCTGGTACAGTCTAGACAAAGGCTGGTGAAGGGACACTAGCCCACTGGAGCATGTAGCTCTGGCAGGCCTTGCCCTTCTCTCCCGTTCCTTCCACCTTGCTAAAAACAGATTACATACCTAAAGCTAGACACCAAGGCCTATTTTGTTTTTTGGTCACTTCTTCCTGAGACTGAATACCAAGGTCCAGCTATTTAAGTATTGAAGTCTAACATCAGAAGCCCCCTTCGGCTTAACTAATTAATATGCCCAATTAAAATTAAAGACTTCATCCTAATATGGGTTTCCCATTTTACCTTTATAAACTGCTGTGTCTGTCTCCTCTCTATCCATAGGCAGTCCATTGTCCTTCCAGGACAATCACCTCTGCCCTCTTTCCCTGGTCCCCTTCCCCTTCTCCCTCATCCTTTATCTTCTCTACTACCATCTTCTAATCCATCCTAACACAGACCGCCCCTCTTTCTCTTCTTAAAATTACACCGCAAGGTCCTTTACTGCTGTTTATCTTTCTGGGTCAGAAATCAGTCATTTTAACTTTTCTTCCCTGCTTAGTATAATATCTCTCTGTGAAAATAGGTGTTTAGGGTGTGGTTTGTGCCTAATCTGGGCTCTGGGAGGGAGCTCACACTATGTGGGAGTCTCCTTCAGCAGAATAAGATTAACAGAGTACTATTTATTGATAATTGAAGACCAATGAAGCAAAAGAAAATTAGGATTCTAGACATGCACCATAAAGGAAATGGGAAGGCCCTGGAATAGAGAGAAGCCAGTGCTCAATGTTAACATCATGGAATAGAGAGAAGCCGGTGCTCAATGTTAACATCATGGAATAGAGAGAAGCCAGGGCTCAATGTTAACATCATGGAATAGAGAGAAGCCAGGGCTCAGTGTCACCACCATGGAAAAGAGATCAGTGCTCAATGTTACCGTCATGGAATGGAGAGAAGCTAGTGCTCAATGTCACCATCATGGAATAGAGAGAGGTCAGTGCTCAGTGTCATTGCCATGGAATAGAGATACGTCAACTCTCAGTGTCACTGCCACAACTGAGGGAGGTGCCAAACAGGGTGCCTGATAACCAGGTGGAGCTTTTCTGCATTGTTAATGATACTGAGTAAACACCACTTGTGTATTTCCCGTTTCTCATTCAATATGGTATACAACCAGTTAATTTAAGGTTCTTTCTTCCTTGCTCCTTTTCATTCTTCCTTTCTTTCTTTTGTTTTGAGAAGTTAAGGAAAATATAATATTTTGGGGGCCAGGTTGGTGGTGTTCAGAAAAGTCATAGAAAGCAAGAAAACAGATGGAAGAAAAAGAGAATTTCAAGAAAGTAGAAATTAAAATGAGAAACAACTGTTGGAGATATGAGCCCTTTGAAAACCTCTAGAAATAGGAGTTTGGGAGAAGGTAGTGGGTTTCCACTAAGACTGAAAGACGGGTGACAGGCAAGGTACACTTCTGTGAAGCCAGTGTCTGAAAGGGCACGGTGCTGTGTACACATGGGGCCATTGTACAAGTGGGATCCTGCAAATATTGGCTGCACTGGGTTTAATCGATGTGAAATGTTAAACTCCAGCACACAGTGGCCACACACCAAGTGAAAGGAAACTACAATTTATTTGTTGCCATTTTAACAGGAAAATACTACGCCAGCACAGAAACTTTCCTTGTTTGCTTGTGTGTTCCTGGCTTGCTGCCTTCCCAAAGTAAACAAGATGACACTGTCCCATCTCCCAGAACAAAACAACAGTACCACGTAACAGCTAAGCCAAGAACTAGAACTCCAAACAGACACAACCAACTCCTTTCGCCAACTTCTGACTCCGTTGACGCTCCTCTCTCTTGATTACATAAGTGGGAATGGTTTTAAGATACACAAAATTCTCAGCCAAGCCTAATGTGTGGGCCTGGAATCCTAGCTCCATAGGAAGTTGAGGCAGGAGGACTGCAAATGCAAGGCCAGCCTGGACAAGCCAGTGAGACCCTGGGTCAAAGCAAACAGTGGGGGGAAAAATAAGCTTGGGATTAGAGCTCAGTGGAAGAGTGCTTGCCTAGAATACAGAAGACCTTAGCTTCAATCCCCAATGCTGCAAAATTGGTAAATAAAAGAATATGTAAAACAGGAGGATGCATTCTAGAGATCAGCTGGATAACCACACAATTAAAAGAGTTAGCATGTTGCGTTGATTTCTGTCGACATGACACAAACTAGGGTCATCTGGGAAGCAGGCCACTCTGAGTGGCATTTTCTTGATTAGTGGTTGATGTGGGATGCCCAGTCTACTGTGGGCCGTGTCATCCCTGGACAAGTGGTCCTGGGACATATAAGCAAGGTGGCCAAATACGAGCCTGGGAAGCAGGCCTGGAAGCAGCACTCTTCCATGGTCTCTGCTGAAGCTCCTGCTTCCAGACCTCTGCCTAGAGCGCCTGCCCTGACTTCCTTCCCTTCGTTAGCTGGACGCTGAAATAAACCCTTTCCTCCACAAGTTGCTTTTGGTCATGGTCTTTATCACAGAAATAGAGAAACTTAAATAATACGCATGGTAAATTTTATGTTTGTCAAAAGATGTAAACTATGGAAAGGGTAAATTTTCTTAGAGCCCTGCCCTTAGACAAAGAACTACAGGCAATTAATGACTGCTTGGAAGGGAAGAAGTAGCCTGTCCCAGGGATGAGCTCCCTTATCAGCTACGTGATACAAAGTGGTCATCCCTGAAACCATATACACACAAACACTAAAAATAGACTCGGCCATCTTATTTAAGCATTTGTGCATACACATACATTAATAATGAAAGGAAAAGAGGCTATCAGTTTGAGAGTAGGGGATGAGAAGGGTTTGAGGGTGGGTAGCTGGGAGGGGCTGGAGGGAGGAAGGTGATGCAATTCTACATTAATTTAAAAACATAAAAATTTTAAAAATAAAAGGTTTATGTTATAGAGATTTTACCACGATTAGTTTTTAGTTTAAAAATGGAATAAAAGTATACATTCCTATAGAGAAGAGAAGGAAAAGCTGGCATCATCTTGATCCAGGAAAGGCTAGATTCTGGGGAATGTCATCAGAACAAAATTTGACCCAGGCACATCCAACTTAGAAGACATGGAGAAGATAGTTTAAAATTCAGCATGAGCACTAAGAAAAGAATTAGAAAACAAAGTGAAGCAGATCATAAGATATGGGATGCTGCAGAGAAACAGACAAAGGCTTGGCAGGGCACAAGAGCACGGTAGCAATGAGGAGACAGAGCAAACAAAGACTTCGGTGTGGTGTGGAAGCACTTCGGGGTGTGGAGGTGCGGAGTGGGAACAGCCAGAGAACGAAGCTGGAGAACCAACCACACAGACCTGCCGGCGTGTAGAGAGGAAGATCAGGGATGCTTCATGGAAAGGGGCAGTTACAAACTTTAAAAGAAGATGGGTTTTGCCATGACTGATGGAGAAAAGAGCATTTCTGTATGACAGCAACATAACCTGTAGAAAGAAGTTCCTGTCCCACCCGGTCCTGGTACCGTCCAGTCCCAATAAACACATAGAGGCTTATATTAATTATAAACTGTTTGGCCTATTGCTCAGGCTTATTACTAACTAGCTCTTACGACTTAAATTCACCCATAATTCTTACGTATGTTTAGCCACATAACTTGGTACCTTTTCTCCATGAGGCATTTTCATCTTGCTTCCTCTGCATCTGACTGGTGACTGACTGACTCTCTGCCTTTCCTCTTCCCAGAATTCTTCTAGTCCGGTTGTCCTACCTATACTTCCTGCCTGTCTACTGGCCAATCAGCATTTTACTAAACCAAGATGAGTGACAAATCTTTCCAGTGTACAAGGGCATTATCCCACAGCAAAACCCCTCTGAAGCCAGGATAGACCAGCGATGGTGGGAATGTGTACCTAGCAAGGACATTGACCCAAATGTAGGAAAATTAAGAAAACAATGAGATAACCTCGTGAAGAGACTGGGGTCCCTCAGACCAGAATGAATCATTAAACAAAATCAATTGGTGAATGGGATTTTAATTGGATAATAATTTAATTGGAAAATAAATGTGCAAAATATGTATTTACAGGTTCTATTCAGTCACCCTAACAAGGAAATGGTCCTTCTCGTGAGGCTTCGTCTGAATTACTGCTGGCATTTATAACTACCCACACCTTCTTCCAGGAGGTGAATAGTCATTTTTTGTTGAATTAACAAATTAATATGCAATAAAATATAATTTCATTATTTTTCAGGGTTTTTTCATTTTTTACTTAGAATACATAATACAATGTAAACATTATATGAATACAGCATTCTGGAAGTAATGGCAAGAGAAATACAATCAGTTCTAATACAATACCCTGCTCCTCCCCTCATATCTGCCCTCCTTGCCCCACCTTACCCCCCCAAGTAATGCACCTTAACTTTTCATAGTGCATGGGTTCTGTTGACCTTCCAAACCCTCTTTGGTAAGGTTTCTCATTTTTTCCATCTCATGGGCCCTTGTCTAGTTTCCTGGCTTCTCTCACTTACTCCCACTTAAATACACATCTTTAACCTTTAGAAGCTAAGAACCATGTATGAAAAATAACATGTAGTGTTTGTTTTTTTCTGGGCTTGGGTTACTTTCATACAACATAGTATGCTACAGTTCCATCCATTTTCCTGAAAAAAAAATCATCACTTATTATTTCTTGATAGCTTAATAAAACCCCATTTGCTCCCTGGTCATCTAGTGGTTAGGAAAAGAAAAAAAAAGGAAAAAAAAAACCCCATTTGCATGTGCTTCGTGATTTCATTACCCAGTCACCTGTTTATCCATTGAAACGGGGTTTCAGGAAGCCCAGGGTATCCTGAAACTTATTATATTGCCAAGGATGACCTTGAATTCCTGATCCTTCTGTACCTACTTCCCAAATTCTGGAATGACTGGTCCACATACAGTTAAGGAATAAAAATTGAGATGGAATGAAATGGTAATGAAAATCAGGACACATATAAAACTGTTTATTGAAAATCGGTATGGTTTGATCTGGAAGTGTTGAGCTTGGGAGCTCTGGGAACGATGGAGGGAAAACCATGAGTTTCCCAAGCCCAGACTGTTTCAAGGTTAGTAGTTCTCACTGGGCACATACACTATAAGCCAGTGGTTCTCAACCTGTGGGGTCGCAGCCCCTTTAGGGGTCAAATGACCTTTTCACAGGGGTCACATATTGGATATCCTGCATATCCTATATTTACATTACATTTCATAACAGTAGCAAAATTACAATTATGAAAATAATTTTATGGTTGGGGGGATTACCATAACATGAGGAACTACATTAAAAGGCTGCTGTATTAGGAAAGCTGAGAACCGCTGGTATAAGCAGCTCTTAGCAAATGCCTATATTACAGGAAGGATCACAAATGACTGTAATTGATACAAAGTTAAGTTCACATATTACTTAGCTCTACTTTTTGGAATAGCTAGAAACAGCTATTCGCCAGCCTCAAAGGATTCTAAGCAACTGCTGGTTTCAGCAAATGGGTAGCTTAACTCCTATTCAGTTTTTCTCAGTAGTAAAAACAAATCCAAACAAAAAGCTAATTAAATAGAAAAGCTGCCTTATAGCTCACTTCCCAGTTTTAGGGGCCATCCATTCAGCTTTAAGTACTCCTAACAGCTACCTTCTAAAAGGCAAGGATAATGGTAAAAGGGAAACTCAATGTTCCCAGCTCACAATGTTTCCATCCCTGCCCTGGTGGATGACGGAGCAAGAAAGATGATCTACATACTCCCTGACACAGTATTTGGATGTTGCTGAAAACGAAGTTTATTATTTATACCCCAGACATTCCAAAGTTCTCTAGGCCAAAGGTTATATGGGGAAAGGGTCTCTCCTAGAACACAAAATTTGAGAGAGTGATCCAGGCTGATGAATCTGATCATAACCTGTTCAAAAGCCTGGATGAAAGCCAAGTAAAGGTTGATGCTGGTGGCCTAAATATTTGTTCCCCAAGAGTAAGTTACTTAGTTGAGATGTTGGCTTAAAAAAAAACGCATTTCTTGCTTCAGAGTAATATATAAGCACTTTAGATTTTCTGAGTGTTTACCATCTAAGTACAAGTGGACATATTGGCTGGAAATGGGTCCTCTTTTCAAAGTTGATGTTCTTTGATACATTTTGGTGTATATTTGGGGAAATATCTGTAATTTTAAAATACATGACAAACTTTAACAACTTCATATCTGAAGTAGCAAACACCGTTAGGACCAGGCTAGTTTCTCACCAGCAGCAAAGAATACAGTCAGGGTCCAGCAAAGAAACAGCATGGGGCTGGGGAGGTGGCTCAGTGGTTAGGAGCATTGGCTATGTTTGAAGAGGATGGCGGTTCAATCTCTAATTCCAGTTCCAAGGGACTGGACACTCTCTCCTAACTTCAGTGAGCATCAGGCATGCACATAGTACACAGACATACATGCAGGCAAAACATTCACACACATAAAATAAAATAAGTTTAAAATTTTCTTTTAGAGGCAGAACACGTTATATGTGTGTGTGTGTGTGTGTGTGTGTGTGTGTGTGTGTTTAGCCAACAGTTGTCATTTTGAGGTTTTAAATCTATTTTACGGTCACGAGCTAACTCAAGCCCCATCAAATCCCCTGCTTTTTAAATTGTGCCCCACGCTGCTATTTAAAATCTACCCTGGGGAGGGCCCCCTCTTAAGGAAGCAGGGGGAGGGAGGAGAGTTAGTGGGGGAGCAGGAGGGGACTGGGGGAAGGGGAGGAAGTGTAAATTTTTTTGAATGAAAAATAAAAGAATATAAAAAAGAAATAAATAAATAAAAATAAAAAATAAAAAAAATAAAATCTACACTGTAGATTCCCCAGCCTCCCTGTGAGTTTGAGCTGTTTTTTGTTTTTGTTTTTGTTTTTTTGTGAATACCATAAACTATTTACACTTAGATAGCCACAGTCCTTCCTAACTCTTGGCTCAAATCTGAGGAAACTTACTCAGGAAGGAGCTTGGAAAATACTTCCCTAAGTCATCCAAGAGGGTGGAGACCAAAAACACAGGCACTTCAGCCTTCAAACGCACAGTAGCTGGCTGGGAAGAACTTTTTCCTAAGTCCAAAGACAAAGCACGCAGAAAGGCCCAATTTTCACAAAATTTTAGGAGATGAAATATTATTGTAGATGCATCTAGCATCTTAAATCAGTGTGTTTGTCTTAAGGGGCTACAGTTTCCCACACCTTCCCTCTAAATACCGTTCCTGCCACAGGCCAACTTAAGACAACCAACACTGAAGTGGGGAAAGTTCAGAAAAACCCACAGTGAACCAGAGAAAACAGACTCCATGCCAAGAAAACAAAAACTTAAGAAACACAGGGGAATCGACGCACAGGGGGAAAAAAAAAAAAAAAAAAAAAAAAGAAAGGGCATGATTTCCCTGAGCACGAAGATTGTGTTTCCTCCAACAAATTCTTACCTTTTTAAAACATCAGGATGTCCAGAAAGTGTGCCATGCTCTTTTAGGATATCTCCCTTCATCCTCTGTTTTGCAAGATGCTGTCTCTATTTCGTGTGAATCCCCAGTAATGAAAATGCTAGATGTTTTACACTAATGGTCTATTACATAAGGACTATACGAAGTGCTTTGCAGACATTCAGCCCTTTAGCCTGCACAGAAATTCCTGTAAATTGGTAGTATCTATCACCTTCAAAAACTAAATAAATAAACTGAACCTCCTAGAAGTCAAGAGAACATCTTAAAGATTAGGAGATTCAGTATCCAAATCATTGGTCTCACTCTACACTGTTTTCGCCATGAGTGAATATGGATTTGCTCTGTGGGTAAAGGCACTTGCCACCAAACCTGATGACCCAAGTGTGATACCAGAGACCCACATGGTAGAAGAAGAGAACTTGTAAAAGTTGTTCTTTGATCTCCATGGGCACACCATGGCACATGCCTCCCACATACAAATAAAAAGTGCAGTTTAATTTTTTTATAAAAGAAAATTGACTTTCAGCTTGTAAAACTTGGTTTATTGCATGGTATTTGGACTAGAAAAGCAATGCATGGTTCATAATGTTCACTGAAACTGCATCCACAAATGAGCCCAGATCCCAAGCAATATTCAAAAAAGTGGCTTGGAAATGGGTGTTTAAATGTTGAAGGATTCGGCTGAAGTAAGGAGGTGGGTTAAGAAGTCAGAGAGTTGATATGTTTAATCTTTGGTTTTATTCAAGATGCATAATTAGAGCAAGATTCTCATTGCATCTGCTGATCTACAATTATAATCACATTTACTTATCTATGATCAACTATTTCTTATTGTTGAATTCTGACAGAACCTGTACTCAGTTTTTTCATATATACCATGTATAAATACACAAGCCATATAGTTACATATGATATATGCATATATGATGTTATATTATAATGAATGAGACTCATATGCCTCTCCAGTTATTTAATATTTTCTTACTATATCTTCAGCAACCCAAAACCTTCCAGAGAAACAGTAGGCCATTCTTTCTGCACTTAAAATAGATATGGCAAAAAGCATGGACTCAGAGTGCAGTCATCCACACTGAAAACTTGCAACCTTTTATTTCACTTATCATTTTTCTTTTTTTTTTCTTTCTTTCTTTTTTTTTTGGTTTTTTTGAGACAGGGTTTCTCAGTAGCTTTGGAGCCTGTCCTGGAATTAGCTCTTGTAGACCAGGCTGGCTTTGAACTCACAAAGATCCGCCTGCCTCTGCCTCCAGAGTGCCGGGATTAAAGATTAAAGGTGTGCGCCACCACCGCCTGGCTTTCACTTATCATTTTTCATGAGGCTCTCACTCCACTAGTGATGAGAAGTAACTAGAAAGGGAATATTGGGTGATGCAAGATTAATAAAAACTCAGAGATAGATATTGGGGTTCAAACTGAAGACCAGAAAAGCAAAGCAGCCAGCCACTGGCTCTTACCTCTACCTCAGTCTGAAAATGGTGATCCTGCCTCCAGGAAACCTCAGAGTGAGACCATGTGTGAGAGCTGTCTCCTCCCTACTTATATTCCTCTCTAGGGCTGGAATTAAAATCGTGTACAACCACTATCACCCAGTTTCTATGGCAAACTAGTGTGGCTACTGAAATTAAATCTGTATGTCACCACTGCCTGGTTTGTAAGGCTGATTAATGTGGTTGTTTTACTCTTTGAACTTCAGGCAAGCTTTATTTATTATTACAATACAAGTGAAATGCCCCTATATTTCCCTTTTCTGTCTAAAATAAAAAGAAGGCTATAATATAATAAAAACTTTATGCAATAAGTACAATAACTATATATAAAATATACCACAGACAATAAATACATCAACAATGTCTAGTCCATTTGCATTTGACAAATTAATAGAAAATACTCCATATCTATCCTATCTTGGTGAATCCAAAGTCTTGTACCTAATTTACTTAGTATTATAACTTGTTTCTGCATCAGGTAAACAAGGAAAACTATAACTATCTAGTCTTCAACTACCTCAGAGATCCAAGAAGGAAATAATATTAACTGAGCAAGCAGGAAGTACAAGCAACTGACTTCTTAAAAATGTAAGTAATGACAGAAACACCTGGCTGCCTGGATAGTTCCTCTGCAACGTTGGGGCATCTCCATTTTTGGGGAATGTGGGCATAGTTTTCCAGGCTACTTCCTGCTGATTGGAGGCACTGATAATCATGTGGGAACCCAAAGAAAATTTAGGATTCTGGTCAAATCCTGACTGGAATATTCTGTGAGGCTGGATCATCTCAGCCAGCAGTCTTGAAGTTGTTCTGGATATAGAACTCAGAGGAAACTGCAACAAAGTTGCTCTAAAACAGAGATTTCTTCAGGGGGTCTTCCTTGATCAAATCTTATTTTTCTTAACCTAGAATGAATCCACAGCCTCTCACTTCTTGTGGAAACAAAAGCAAAACCTCTTCTCCAAAGTAACATATCTTTTCACTTAAATTTTGAAGTCAAGGCATTTTCAAAATATATAGGTTGGATTAATCCATCGGCATTTATATCTTTGGTTGTGTACCTAGCCTTTAACAGCTGAGCCATGTCTCCAGCCCATTCAGCAGCATTTATAATCAAATGTGTTTTAGCAGCTGTTGCTCCTTCCTCGGCAGTCAAGCAATTCAAAGTCAACACAATAACATACAGTATCCAGATTCTCTGTGTATTTTTCATATTTACATGGAAGTTAAGCTGGGGTGGATGGGAGCTGGGAGCGCTAGTTTTTCTCCCGAACCCAGGTGGCTAGGCTTGGGTCCAGTCTGGCCTGTGCCGATGGCTAAGAAGCCTCAAGCAAATGGCTTTTTTCATGATTCATACCCCAAATGTTGGATTCCAAATGTAGCACGAATAATAAAAACTCAGAGACAGGAATTGGGGTTCAACCTGAAGACCAGAAAAGCAAAGCAGCCAATCACTGGCTCTTACCTTGACTTCAGTCCAAACATGATGATCCTGCCTCCATGAAACCTCAGAGTGAGACTGAGAGCGGCCTCCTCCTGGCCTCCTCCTGTCCAGTCCTCTCTCGTTCTGGGGTTAAGGGTGTGCACCACTACTGCATGGTTTTTACGGCAAGTTAGCGAGGCTACTGGGGTTAAAGGTGTGTGTCATTGGCTACCGGGATTAAAGGTGTGTGTCATTGTGGCTACTGGGATTAAAGGTGTGTGTCATTGCTGCCTGGTCTGGAAGGCTGGCCAGCGTGGCTGTTTT
Source organism: Ondatra zibethicus (assembly GCA_004026605.1). Taxonomy (NCBI): domain Eukaryota; kingdom Metazoa; phylum Chordata; class Mammalia; order Rodentia; family Cricetidae; genus Ondatra; species Ondatra zibethicus. Next base: position 67,646 of record PVIU01005803.1, read on the forward strand.
ACTTTTCTGATCTTCAGGCAAGCTTTATTTATTAAAATACAGATGAAATGCCACTACAATTGGGGGCTGGAGAGATGGTTCAGAAGTTAAGAGTTTGTGCCATTCTTGCAGAAAACCTGAGTTCAATTCCCAGCACCCACACTGGGCAGCTCACAGCCATCTGTAACTCCAACTCCAAGGAGATCAGACACCTCTGGCCTCTATGACCACCTGCATACAGACAGGTATTTTTTTTCTTTAAATCTTTTTAATAAAAAAAGAAAAAGAAAAGAAAAGGAATATCGCTGGAGACAATATTTTCTGTCAGCTGATGTGACAGCTAACAGCAAATAGTAAAACAACAGAAAAGATATTCAGGCTAGAAAGACCCCTCAGATGTTAAAGGCTAAGCTCAGTCCCAAAACATCAACACGATATTCACATACAAAGCGCCTCATTATGGTTCTGAACTCCATCCCCTGAGGCTTCCTTTTGGAATCTTAGAATTAAGAGACCTTTCCTGCCGTGCTGGAATCCCCTCCACAGAATTCCTGGTAGTTATTGCCACGTGGCTCTGCCATAAACTGGAACCATAATGACTTCCCCCGAAGTTCCAGTTCCTGCTGGAACCAGGCCTTGCCACCGTGCTTCATTGTGCTGCTGACCCTCTTCATCCTCAGACGAACCCTGTGCACAGACGGCACCGCACAGCTAGTCAGAGACCGGCCGGCCGGGGCTCCAGAAGAACATTTGATCATCAGCGCTGAAGGATGACTGTACAGGCTAGCAACACAAGCACTATACGCTGGCCTGTGACTAATCTGTTTTTAGGACAATACTGAGAAGTGACACCACTTCTAAACGGAAAGGGAAATAGACTGACCTCTCTGAGTGTGTTCTCTGCCTGAGACACGATGAAAGGTTTATGTAAGCAGCCTTGAACATCATGTATAGCCCCAGCCCCCCTGTGAAACAGGGTGCCCTTGATGACAAGCAGAAAGAAGCAATAGCAAGACAAGCGTCTTGATACTGCCTTTGCAGCCCACTCGAGGTGGACCCGAGTCCTAGCTCCTTCACCCCACTCTGTGCTTTCTTCCTCACTTGCAAAGTGTGCACAATGAGCTGCACCACCTAACTATTAGAGGAAAATAAATCATCACAAGGCCCTTGGTACAGCACTGCTCCTCATCCTCCTGAGGACCTTGTACTAGAAGAGATGCATCTGTTTCTACCACTTCCAGCCAAATAACCCCAAGCTTCATTTTCCTCTCTGTGTCTTGCCTCTCATTTGTAAAATTATTGTATTGGGATAAACAACCTTCAAACTCTATCCTGCTCTGGCCTTCTGTATGTGTATTGACACCGCCTTCTTCTTCTCTGGGAATGGAAATTCTTTACTGAAAGTCTGCGTTAAGCAAACACAGTTCTCTCTGAATCCTACAAAGCAAAACCTGACCTGATCTTGATACACTGTCATAATTTCCTCAGAGGACCCTAATCAACACATGGTCTTTCATTTATCTTAATCTGTAAAACTTTCGCTGTGCGTTTTCCTTCCTTCATGCCTCCCCTGAGCTTCTCTCTTCTGTTTCAGGTTTCTGTATCACTTTCCTTACCCACATATTTATAGTTTTATCAATGAATTATACCTTAATATGTAGAGTGAGTGAGTTTCAGTTTTAGTATTAAATCAAAATATTCTTACCCCTGTATGATGTAGAATTTTATTCTATGGCAAAAGAATTCCAGGCATTAAGTTCAAGATTAGTCTGGAACTCTGAGAAGGAGGTGGGGATTGTTCTATGGAGCCCACATTCATGATTTTCTCCTACAGAACCTAGAGGCTTGGCACTCAGTATCACCTGCACGGAACCTGCCTGAATGATGGCAAGACATATTTTGCCAGATTTTTGAAGACTCTATCTTGAGAACCTTCTACCAGATTCTGCCTGGCCCACCCAGTCCTTTCCCATCACAGCCTCACGACAAGTCACACAGCCATCTTCAGTACCAGATTCCTAACTCCCTCAACCAACTGCCCACCCAAGAATTCCAAATCTTTAAAATGATTCCAAGCCAGAAGTCCAAGGAAGCTCTCCCTGATGTAAGCCGGGGCATCTGATTTTGTTTCATTGCATCCTTTGGAATAGAACTTCCTAGGAAATATTCAGCAAATAGAGGTCTGTGAAGGTAAATACTCTTTGCAAAGTAGAAGTAAAATACAATATAGTTATATAAATTTGGGGAGCTTTGTGCTAAGCAAAATAAAACAAGTTCCCAGGGCTTTCAAGATGCTGCTATACCTTGTGAATTAATACTTCCAGGCTCTTTTAATCAGAATCCAATAATTTTCTACAAAGTGCATCTGTGAAAATTCAGACTACTAACACCAGCCACTCCAGTGGCCACCACTTAAGGTGAAGGATGCTTCCCACCCTCACTGACATTGGTCTGGGTGACGTGACCTGCTTTGGTCAGTAGAATATTAGAGAACGTGATCAAAGCCAAGACCTCAAATATTTTTTGTACAAATTAGCTTATCTTTTGACTTCTGTCTTTCCCATGGGAACTCATCCTAACTACTTGCTCTAGAATAATTAAAAAACACATGGAGGAGACCTGAACACAGCCAGTAGTGTAAAACTCAGCCTGGGTGATACACGAACTTGAAGGAGAGCCACCCAAGGAGCTCAGCCTAAACGAGGCCTCCTGTTTTATTCATTACATATTATTTTTTTCTCTACTTCTTTAACAAGGCAGGGCCCAGCCTACCTTCAGTTTGTCAGGAGATGGGGTAGAGTTTCTTTCTACACTCCTGCTCATTGCTCATTGACTAATTTTCTCAGCTATATAACTAAAGCTTGGCATATTCTTTTACAGACTGAAAGACGTCAAAACAAGGGAAGATGTATTTGGCTCAATGTTCTATATGGTTCTCCCAATGGTTGCTTGACCCTATACATTATGTGCGATTCCCTTCTGGATGCTGTGCATGTTTTATTACCATTGGTTAATAAAGAATCTGCTTTGGGCCTATGGCAGGGTAGAATAAAGCCAGGTGGGAAATCTGAACAGAGACATACAGAGAAAGCAGGCAGGGTCAATTAGCTGCCGAAGGAGACAGAGGGCAGCTGCCAGCCAGAACCTTACTGGTAGGCCACAGCCTTGTGGTGATTCATGGATTAATAGAAATGGGTTAATTTAAGATGTAAGAGCTAGCTAGAAATATGCATAAGCTATTGGTCAAACAGTGTTGTAATTGATATGGTTTCCGGTTATCATTTGTGTCTGGGTGGCCGGGAAACTAACGAACAGCCTCCGTCTACATATACACATGGACTGAACATCATGGAAGCAGAAGCTTCAGACAGAGTTGGCCGTCCCCCTGGTGGTGGACAGGAAGCAGAGAGGGGAAATAAGGGAAGGGACCAGGACAAGGTATAGGCAAGGACATGCCTCAAGTAACCTCCTTCGTCCTGTTGTGCCTTACCTCATAGAAGTCCCAGAGCCTCCCCACATCACTGGGGGCCCTGCTTTCACACCTCAAGCATGACAGGAAAATTTGCTAGCATGCTCCAAATCTAGCTTCAGCTTCTACCCCTTCTGTTTGTTTCTGCCTTTCGAGGTTAATATGTTTGACTGAGGTGGGTTTAAGTTTTTGGATTTTAGTGAGCTTCACTCATTATGTACCCAGGAAGACCAAGTTTACTTGTTTTTTTTTTAATAATCTTTTTTTATTTTACATGCCAATCCCAGTTCCCCCTCCCTCCCTTCCTCCCACACCCCCCACCTTTTTTCCACACCCCCCCATCCACTCCTCAGAAAGGGTAAAACCTCCCATCTGGAGTCAACAAAGTCTGTCACATCATGTTGAGGCAGGACCAGGCCCTCCTCCCTGTATCTCGGCTGAGCAAGGTATCCCTTTGTTCGTTTCTATTTAAACTTCCACCAGACATAGTGGACCATACATAACCCCAAGGGAGAGCTCACTGGCTACAACAGGAGGATTGCTAGTTCAAGAACAAATAAGAAAACAAAAACTAAACTTCCAGGCTGAACTCTGGCAAATCATCATAAGAATAGACTTGTGTGGCTTCCAGTCTCTCTCTGAGCTACTGTTGAGAATGACCCTAGGAAGAACTAAGTTCATCTCCATGAAAAGCAGTTTGGGAAAATGAGTTCTGGGACCCTTCAAGTCTCCTCTTCCTACAAGCCCACCATTATTTTCTAGTGTTCAACAAAACTGGGGCAGACTTTAGGATTGGGGATACTTTTAGCTTTTCTTGCAAGCCTCGGATTAATTGCTCTGTGTGAGAGCTCTAGTTTGTGACCTGGGATGGGTGGGCCTACCACCCAGACAAACGGGGACTTTCAGGGCTTGTAACTTCCAGAGATGCCAAGCGCCAGGTCTCCTGAATCCCGCCATTGGTACTTTTCTTCTTCAAATCTCTGCTCTCCCTCTGAATTTTTATAAAAAGACCACACGCCTTTTTTGTGTATTTGATTCCAACTTAGATCTACTGTCTGATTTGGAAAGACATCAAATAATGACTTCAAAAACAAATACAAAACAAAAATCTCCAGGTGAATAGTAAGAACGTGTGATTTTAAGCATTGATTCTAAGAAGCCTTCCATTTATTTAGTTGAGCAAAAATAGAAATCCAGTGTCCTCTTACCCAATAGTTCAAGCAACTTTAAAAGCTACTTCAAAAGGATGGAGAGTTGTGGGAAATGACTAAATGACACTGAAAGCAGCACTCTATGCTTTAAAAGTTCAAAAATTAGGCAATCTGTGTGACAGAAAGATAGGATCTACAGAAATCAGGACATGGCCTTGAATGAGTCCCAGAACTGATAATGTAGGCAAGTTATGTGCTTAAGTACTGAAACCAATAGCTAGGTACTGGATATGTTTAAAAACATCCCTGCTGAGTCCCTTTGAGGGCAGATAGTCTCTTTATTGTGTCTTTGTAAATAATGCCTGCTATTGGCCAGGTGGCCCCAACACAATGCACACTGCTTTGATGATGTAAACTACCAACTCAGTGCCTACCCCAGAGCTCTTTGGAAACATTCAGGCAGGGCTGCAATGTTTAGGTCAGCAAAAATATTTATCTGGCAAAGCACTGCCACACATTTCTTGTATGACTAGAGGTAACGGAGTTAAGAAGGGCAAACTGGCTATTTTATCCAGTTACGCACTCATGTATACTCATGCTTCATTGTTGGACAATGAGATATAAAGCTAGTTCTCAGGGGTGAGGACCAGAGTAGTGGAGCACTTGCCTGGAGTACACAAGGCCCTGGGTTTGATTGCCAGCATCACAACAACCATCACAAAGGACTTTCCTGGGCCAGCATCCCCCCAGGAGTGAAGCTTTCATGAACAATACAGATAAAACCTTCAGCTGTATGAAGCTGACATTCTAGATAGAGAAGGTTAAGTGAGTGGCAGGTGAACTGCTCTAACAACTAAAGTTCTTAGTAAGGAGATAGTGAGAACTTCCCTGCAAACCTCTTAAGTATTAATGGAGACAGGGCATGGAGGTGGGTTAAAATATTAAGAATGGCAGTCGGGAAGATCTTATTGATATGGTGGCATTTATCTTTATATTATGCTTAAAAGTTCGAGGCTACTGAGTTGGTCAGCATCATGGACTGCAACCAGTCAGAGGGAAGTGTTGGCAGAGGTTGCTCATTCATTCCCGGATGCCAGACCTGAAATAATCACACAGAAACTATATTATTTGCAACACTGTTTGGCCAATAGCTTAAGTATATTTCTGGCTAACTCTTATATTCTAAATTAACCCATTTCTATTAATCTGTGTATCACCACATGGCTATGGCCTACTGGCAAGGTTCCAACACATCTGTTGTTGTTGGAATGTATATATTTATATACTCTTCCAGCCTGGCTATACTCTGTTAAGCCATTGACTGAAAGCAGCTTCTTTATTAACCAATAAAAGCAATACATATACAGAAGGACTTCCCATACCAGGGAAGAACAATGTAAGGCATCTTCCTTGAGTAGTTAAATGCAATCTGGGAAGGTTTTGATTCCAAAGAAAAATTATGGTATTTCTTGCAAAGAAACAAACAAACAATCACAGGGAGCATAGAGAGCAAACTAGAAATGGCATGAGTCTTTAAACTCTCAGAGCCCACCCCCAGTGACATACTTCCTCTGGTAAAGCCATATCACCTGGACAGTGCCACCAACCAGGGTCCGAGTATTCAAACATCTCAGACACTGATGGGAGGCGTTCTCATTCACACCACTAGAGAGAACCATGAGAGAGGAAGACACCCACCATTGACCAACACATGCAAACACATGCGTGCACAAGGCAAAAGATAGAAATGGGGAAACAAGAAAGGGGTCAAGGTTGTAGGGGATCTTAAGGGAAGGTGTGCCTGTTGCTTCTGCTGTGCCTTCACATGCTTCCTGCTGCCATCCTTCTCTGGAATCTAGTATAGTGTGAATGGCGGTGGGGAGATCCCCACTGCCAGTAATATAGTGTGTTTATCTCATGGAAACATCCTGTTCTACTGCATATATTTACTATTACAAAGACGATTTCTTCCTAAGCTGTTCTGTCTAATTGATAATGATATTGTCAATTTATATAGAGTTTTGATGAATAAAAACAAATACAGGGAAATGTTATACAGATAGGGCCCATGAGTTTCACCTAAGAGCTGTGTAGATTGCAGCTCAAGTTAATGACTAAGAAAAACAGCTGGGTCCCAGGAGCCAGGCTGGTTCAAATTCCTTTAATCTTAATGTTAAAAGACCCTGTCAGAGGTTTTGGTATGCATCATTAGCTGAAACAATGCCTCATAATAATCTTGATTAGATCAGATGTCTTCGTAATAACTTTGAGGTGAAAAACCCAAGAAGATAATCTAAAGTTTTAAAAAAGGTCAGGGCTGGAGAGATGCCTCAGTGGTTAAGAGCACTGACTGCTCTTCCAGAGGACCTGGGTTCAATTCCCAGCACCCACATGGCAGCTCACAACTGTCTGAAGATCTAGTTGCAGGAGATCTGACACCTTCACACCAATGCACATAAAATAAAGTTAAATAAACCATAAAAATATTTTTTAAAAAAAGGCACATGGTTACCCAGCATTAGTGGTGCATGCCTTTAATCCCAGCACTTGGGAGGTAGAGGCTGGTGGATCTCCATGAGTTCAAAGCCAGCATGGTCTACAAAAGCTAGTTCCAGGACAGCCAGGGCTACACGGAGAAACCTTGTGTTGAAAAAGCACATGGTTGAGTGTGGAACTCTTTAAGGTCAGAGAACAAGAACAAAACCTCCCATCATTTGCTGATGCACTTTCTTACTAAGATTGGTTGATGACCAAAGGTGATGATTAATTCCTTATACCCACTTCTGCCCTCGATCTCCTGATATAAAAAAAAAACTATTGATGAGTGGATATGCACCCCAAAGTTTTAAAGTAGAGTTGACTGATTCTTTTTCATATATAAAAGTTTAGATTTGCAAGTCCTTTAAGATTCCTTATAAGATTACCTTTCAAGACAAGTAATCGGTTCTTCCTTTGTAACTACAAAACAGAGCCTGCCAGTAAAAGACCTAACTGAGAAGAGTATCTTGCTTGCCTACGTGGTTAATCTATAACAAGTTGCTTGGGTATGAACATACGTGGGTTCTTGGAATAATTTGATTTTCACCTGTAATGCGTAAAATGTTTAATCATGTAGGGGATGTGGAAAACACGCTGTGGTTTACTGGTATTCATTGTAATCATTCACTTGAAAAACAGAATGTAGTCACCTTGTTATTTTTATATTGCTGCAAAGATTTCGTTGGGGTACACAAGAGAAGAATAAAGAAGGAAACCATCAAGAGGGTGAACATCTTTTTCCCTAACACCCGGGGATAGAAAAGCCTAGTACACTGGCTCCGCTGACTCTGGGGATCCCTTCTGAACCCTGCTGCTGGAGGCTGCCCCCACCCCAGGCAGTGACAGAGGAACAATGGGGGAGAGGTCTGAGTGGGAAGAGAATGGAGAGTTGAACAGAAAAGGGGACAGCGAGAGGGCTAACACTAAGATAACTGGAAAAAGCCACATAGAAGGATATCAGCTGTTTTTACAAGACACACACGCACTTCATGTAGTTACCCTATACAGGAGATAATTTTCTTCTCCCAAAAGTCACAGGCAGCCAAATAAAAAGCCCAGTGCCAGACACCTCCCCTCAACTTGTTGGCCAGTAGTATCCTGGAAGCCCCTAAAACAATACAATACACTCTATTATCATTGGTCATGGTTACCTAGCAGAACTTGATGGTAAGACCCTATTACTTAGACACCATACGCTTTGATGACAGGACATGGAGGGTGGAACAATCTGATGCTAACTGGAAACCCTGCTCCCTGCTGTCTAGCTTTCCCAGCACCAAGGGATACTACACAGAAAGCTGGAGGTGAAAAGTCAGCGGTCACCTTACACGGTCATGAACCCTGCAAGTTACAATAATAACTAGCCTGGCAAAGTAAGCCTGTGGTGCAATAGTGACAAGGATGCTATTGGGGCAACTAAATGCCTTCTGGGTGGATTTTTAAGGTTCACTCCAGAGGAGGAAGTACATGCCTGGTATTGTAAATCAGGCTAAGAGCTTATGGGTAGGCAGATCAGAAGCCTGGGGGGAGGGGCTACTACTATTGGTTTGCTAAGAGGACATAGTATCAAATAACCTTCTAAATACAATCCTCTGTACCTACAGATTAGCACTACAGTTTCATCATTCTTTGTCCAGCAGACAGCAGTTATGTAAAAGCTCAACAAGTCATCAATAGAGATCAATTGATGAGAACTGTGAGGTGATGAGAGCTGTGAGTGATGAGAATTCTGTCTCAATCAAAGAGATTAAGTGTCAGTGGAATGTTCAGCCACAACTGGGACATTTGGACCACACCCATCTCCTGAGGCTCCGGAGCATCATGAAAAAAGAAATGAAAAGATTATAAGATCCAGAGGTTTGGCCGGGCAGTGGTGGCGCATGCCTTTAATCCCAGCACTCAGGAGGCAGAGGAAGGTGGATCTTTGTGAGTTCGAGGCCAGCCTGGTCTACAAGAGCTAGTTCCAGGACAGGCTCCAAAGCTACAGAGAAACCCTGTCTCGAAAAACCAAAAAAAAAAAAAAAAAAAAAAGATCCTGGGACAAAAGAGTCTTCTGGACAGACAGGTCAGGACTGCTGCACACATGACCTCACAGGAGCTGTCATTGGCCACATAAGACCCATACAATGGCAAGCCAGGCAACATTCCAGCAGAAATGGGAGAGGGGCTCAGATGCTCCCAATCTCTTAACTGAGGAAGTAGTGACAGTTGATGGTTGTTAGGAGAAAGAAGCAGAGAGAGAGAGAGAGAGAGAGAGAGAGAGAGAGAGAGAGAGAGAGAGAGAGAGAGTTTCCTTTAAGGGGGAGAGAGAGCTTTCTTTAAAGGTGTGGTCCCAGGTAGATTGCCCATGCTTCAATGGATGTCCCTACATCTGTACATATATGGGCTGCACAAGCCAGAATCAGTGTGTCTAAAAGATAAAATTAAAATAGAAAGGTGAGAGAGAGGTCATGAAGTTGAGGGTAGGTTGAAAGCTAAGAGACATCTGGGAGGCACTGGAGGAAATGAAGGTGACTATGATTGAAATTCCCAATAAATTAATTTAAAATGCTATACAGAAAGTACAAACATTTGATCAGTCTTATAAGCATAAAATAGTAGCACATTTGTCAAAGGTTAGTAAAAAGCTCCAGACAGCCTAGCTTACAATCCAGGAGACAGTTCAGTGATTCCGCTATATCATCATCAGATGTACAGAGCAGTAGGTCAGGAGCAGCTTAAAATAAAGACAAAAGCCCAAGGAAAACACTATGCGTGGCTGTCATTTCCCACAAATGAGAGCAAAGGCTGATCTCTCTTCCCAATCACCAGCAGCAACAGCTTAAGGATACTAACGATATCACCAACCTACAGGTGACAACAAACAAGAAGGATTAATACACTAAGTGACTAAATCAAGATCTGTCCGGAACATTTCAGCTAAAGGTTTACTATGATGAAATTTGCCATGGCTATTTCCAGTTCTTATCCTTATATCCAAAACCCACATTTATAAATATGGCGTAAGGAAAGCATGGCCTGAGAGCAGTTATATGCAGATATGACTTCCTAAGTTAAAGAACAATGATGCCATCACCACTTGTTGAACATATCACCGGACACTGTAAATGTTCCCTATCAATTTTCATAGTTCTGAAAGGGAGGTTATCGGCATCTCCACTGTAAAGATAAAATAGGGAATTTGAAACTTTAAGTAAAAAGTGCCTAGAATCCAAAACCTAATCAGTATTGAAACCTGGGGTTAAACCTATCTAAAACCATGTCCTAACCAATATGCTGCTATCTTATTTAAAAATAATAGTATTAATAAAAGACCTAAAGACATTCTTTGGAATGCACATGTCTCAACTGGATTACCGCATTCAGTTTTCTGGAAGTTCATTCCTTTGTTAGGTAGAAATAGAGAGAAATTAGGTGACAGATTCAATAGATAGGTGAATGGATAGAAAGATAGATAGACAGACAGACAGACAGACAGATAGATGGATGGATGGATGGGTGATAGATGATAGAAAGACAGATAGAGACAGACAAGATTTTTCAAAGACATAGCCATAGCATATTCTGAGAGTGCTAGCAAGCATGTCCCATGAGATATGAATAAAGAAACAAAGAACTCTGTTTATTATTGGGAAACAGGCTTACATGTTGAGTTTAGCCAAAATGGCTCTCTCGTGTTAGTTTTGTGGCCTTGCATCAGTTTGTCACCTGTAAAGTGTGTATGACAATCACTTCTCAGCACTGCTGCTTGGAAGCACTGGAAATGATGAATATGAAGTCTCTCGGCACAGCCCTGGAACACGGAAAGTGGTCCAGATAGTAATACTACCACCCTTTGTGGAGAGCAAGGACCCTACCTTCATATTGGGGAGACCACTCAAAATGGCAGCTGTCAGAGAACCTGCCTCCAAGTGAACATTCATCCCGAGAGGCATTTAGCCAGAATTATGAAGGTGCAGTAAGCGAAACTAGTTTTTGCATTAAACACCAAGTCCTTCCAAAGATGAGCTTCTATAAAACAGGTGTGCTTTCTCTTACCCGCAGAATGATGTCACCAGCAAGCAAAGTCCTCACTTCCAGTTGCAGTGAAGGGGTAAGGTTCAAGAAGACAGGTTACCTGTCACTTTCAATCTCCTTGGCTTCGGTGGCATACCCCTTCTTGATTAATTCATGAAAAAAGAACTATTTGTAATCTCGGGATCGGGAGAACCTTCTTTTAGGAAAGCAGGCCTGAAGGAAATGGGACTTTGGCATCGATTAGGCTTTCTTTAAAAAAGGCAAGAAAAGAAAAGTAATGCATTTTTTTTTACTTGTAGATATAGCTAAAAGACAAGAGGAATAGAGTTAGTTGAACAGGTTAAAAACAGATATAAAAAGACTGTAGTTAACATGTCTCAGTCTCCCAAATAACAGTAGCTTGTGATTTGCCATGTGGGATCTGGGCAGTGTGGTTCTACGGCCTCACACTAGTGCACCACTCGGGGAATGATTTTAGCCGTGCCTTTTTCCTTAACGAAAATGTTTTGAGGACCTGAGCTGCTCTTTGCCTTGTCATTTGAACTATATTTCATCACAGCCCGTTTTACTATGTTTGGAAATTCATCTGGGATGATGAAAAAGCCAAATTACAAACTGGCCTCCAGCCTTGGGGACGTATCTTGGGTATTTTGTTTACAGGCCAGGGGGATGAAATCTGCCCGTTTGAAGCCTTCCTCTTGACACATTTCTGGCCAGGCTACACTGAGGAAGTAGATGTTTGAAGTGCAGGGGATGTTGTGTTTCTGGTTCGGGCTTTGGAAAGTTTTCACAATATGAAACTGATTAAAGCAGAGGCACGTGGTGCCCCTCCTGCCTGAAGACCTCCTCCCCTCAACCCTGGACAGAATACTCTCCATATATCCTTAGATCCCTGTTCAAAGCTGTCAGTCTCTCACCACCCTGTCCCTGCTAGCCCTCCCGTCTGCAGCCCCAACCACCCCCACATTCCATGTCTTTATTGCACTGGCTCCTCCAGTCTCCCGCATCTCCATATGATTTCTGATTATGTATTTATCTGAGTGGTGATTATTTGTCTCTCTCCCCAGATGAATATGAGATGTCATTTGATAATGTTTTCCACTGTATCCTAACACTTAGCACAGTGTTGGCATGCTTAAAAAATATTTATTGAATGAGTGAACCCATTCCAACTTTTATGACACTAAACCACACAGAGAAATAACTCATTGTCCACTTACCAAGAACTAAGCCTTCTCGGAAAGTTAAGAGGTCGGCCCAACCTCGTACCACGGCTACATGTTCCCTCCTTTGGTCCCCATTTTCTACTTTTAAAATATGCCACTGACATGGTGGCATATGCTCTTAATCCCAGCTCTAGGACGGCAGAGGCTGGAGGATCTCTGTGAGCTCGAGGCCTGCCTGGTCCACATAATGAGTTCCAGGACAGCCAGAACTATATAGTGAGACTCTGTCTCAAAAATAACCAACAAAGCAAACCAATGTCCCTGTAGAAAGTGTGTGTGTATGTGTGTGTGTGTGTGTGTGTGAGAGAGAGAGAGAGAGAGAGAGAGAGAGAGAGAGAGAGAGAGAGAGAGGGAGAGAGAGAGGGAGAGAGAGAATCCTTGAAAACATGATTCTGTTTGTTCATCAAAGTTGGACAAAGGTCCTTTGGAAAAACAGATTGATGAGATCTTTCTTGACTGGCCACGTGGGCAGAAGTATTCATGCCAAAGGTCATGAGTGACACAAACGTGTATAGTCCCCAGACCTGACACATTCCCCCGTATTACCGGGGACTACACTGTTTGCTGATAGTGTTTTTGGGAAAAGTAAAAATTTAACTCAAAAGGTGAACGTGTTTAGGTAATAGTGATGGTTTCTGATAAGGCGGCCTGAGAGACTTGCTTCTGGTCTTTTCTATGCCCCGTACCCACAATCCCTTACCACAAATTCATGAAGGCCGGCACTAAGTTCATTGCACCCCTCCGCTTACAGCAAGCACTCAGCAATCAATTCCGAGTGCCTAATGGAACCCACCTCCCATCTGGTTTCTTCTGTAGGGAGACAATTAAGAATAATCAACCAAGAAAGCTATGCAGGACCCAGTACGGGATAATGCTGTAAGTGATTGGGATACGAATATCTAGCCACCTTACATAGACCCCCAACAACAGACCAAAAGAACAGTTCTACCCAAGTTTAGCTTAGTGAACCAGCAAATGTATTGAGTTTACTTAGAGAGCACAGGTGAGCAGTTACCTACAGAAGCCAAGTGCAGCATGGGTCAGGGTTCATGAAAGCTGCCTCCCTGGAGCTTCCTGTGGGAGTTCTCATGAAATCGTTAGTGCTCATATAATCTTGGTGTGTGTGGGGGGAGGGGTAAATCGTGGAATTTCCAGGAACTTCCTGAGATTTGCAAGTTTCCTTTACTTCTTGAGTCTTAGGGAGCACCCCTCCAGGAATGAATGCTTTCAATCTAGAGGAAGTAGCCACACAAGAGAAAACTGTAACCAGTGGGTTGCTGGAGTCTAGAGAAAGATCTGAGAGTTGGCCATTCACTGTAAACCCGGCTGTAACAGAATTCTCCTCCTAAGGGCTTTACCAGGTGATCACGGTAAATGCTGGAGAAAAATGCCCTCCCTCCTGTTTCCTTCAAGGAAGAGCAGAGAAGGAAAGGAACGATTTAGAAACACACTGGGGGTCCTCTGTTCTTAACACAGTGTGCCTTCAGGGGAGGCCCAGTGAGCCAGCTAACCGGCTGGTGCCTCAGCAGAGCCTAACTGGACCTAGAAGCAGGGAAATTCTAACTCGAGCCCCTTCTAGCCTTCCTGACGCACCTAAAGGAGGAAAAGCTGAGACCCTTGAAGACTGTTTAAGTCCCGAGATGTGGTCTCACTCAGAGACGTCACAGAATGCCCCTCTCCCCTCTACCTAATGCCCACACCACTACAGCCCCATTTACAGCAGTTCCTTTACCCAGCACAGCATGTCCAGCTACAAGAAAGAAAGAAGAAAAAAAAAAAAAAAAAAGCTGCTGCAGCCATGCATGCCTGAAGCCCCAGCTAATTAGAAGGGCTGAGGCAAAACTTGTGAGTTTAGGCCTAACCTGATCGACATAGCAAGATGAGAGGGGAGGAAAACACTTAAAGGAGAAAACATCATTTTAAGGAAAACAACAAAGCATCAGACAGGAAGAGCAGCAGTGGGGGAGTTGGAAGACCTGACAAAGACTTACAACAGCTGTAGCTGACATGTCAAAGGCTTTAATGGGTAAAGCAGACAGCAGCCAAGAGCAAACAGGCAATTGAAGCAAGTAAGAAAAAAAATCAAAAGAAATGCAAGAAAGAAAAAGCTACTAGACTAGACATAGACAATGTGCCAGATAGGATGTTGCTAGACAAGGCCGATGACTCTGCCTTAGACAACCTATCAGCAGAGGCCTCCAAAGCCAAGAACACAAAGAGAAGAAAAATGGAAAAATTAAAACAGAATACTCAAGAACTTTAGCATATCTGTAAAGATATTAACTTACGATGTGCCTAATATAAATGTCTTGAGAAGGGGAGAATAGGTTTATCAAAACTTATTTTCCTTATTTTTAGTTGACCTAGCATAACATCTTGTACTAAATAATAGCAGCAAGAATGCATGAAGTTATGTATAGCCGGTTATCTCTTGTGTATGCTTATGCTTGCTTAGCTATAGCTAAAAGGAACGCTAGCCAAGGCAGAAAGCAAGAGAAAGGAGTTTGGTTATTTTGCTATTGCAAGACACTCACAGCTCCCATGAAAGTATGTGGATTTTTCTTAAAGTACAGTTGGGTTCATTGTAAACTTAAATTGCAAAATTCAGGGTAACCACTGAAAAAGTAAATGAGGGAAAAGGGGAGGAGGGGAAGAGGAGGGAAAGAAAGACTAAGAAAGGAGGAAAATGGATGTTACATAAGATGTTCAAAATGACAAAAGGCAGCAAAAGAGTGAAGACAAAATCTGGACCAAAGAACAAGTAGAAACCCCACAAGTCTGGCAGACATTGATCTATGATATCAGCAAATGCTTTGAATGCCAGTGTCAGCAGAGAGCTGACTGGGGTGGCCCAGATCACTCCCAACTCTATGCTAGGGAACCATCCATAGGTCAAGAAACAGGGCGTTCCAGTCTTCCTAGAGTCCCATTATATTCTCCTTCTACTGTCCACCTCAGGAGACACCTCCCTGACATCAAAGGACAGGGTTTAGCTTCTGATTTCGGCAAGTCCCCGTTTTGGACCTAGCTTCTTTCACAGCACATTATGGTCATGCACATCACCTAGATCTCTCAGAAACAAAATGGCTACGAAATGGTCAACAGCACAGACATCCTCACAAACCTAGGGATACACTGACCTGGGGTAGATTGCAATGCCTGAAACTGGGCCCACCAGAGGGAGCAGCTTTCCGGAACCAAACACCACACCGCGAGGTTTGAGAGATACTCAGCATCTGGTCTGCCTCCTCACCAGCACAATAAGATGGACAAATAAAATTTGCAGTCAATCCTGATTTGCATTAGTTTATAACCATCGAATTTTCCCCAATCCTATTTCTCCCAAAGAACACACAGCTCGCTTTGGGTGGTTGGAGACCAGCGTACATTCCCAGCTCACTACCCAGCTATGTTTTTGTGATGGTTTGCTGTAGTGATATTTTGTTTGTGTTTTAACAAATAAAGCTTGCCTGAAGAACAGAGCGCAGAGCTAAACCACTAGAGGCCAGGGAGTGGTGGCTCACACCTTTAATCCCAGGACTCGGGAGACAGAGGCAGAGGGGTCTCTGTTAATTCAAGGTCACCCTGGGCTATACAAGATTAAATCTGTCTAAAAGAGAAAGAGAGCTCACACAAAGGTGATCCCAGCCCTTGGTATCCCACGCCTTTAATCCCAGCCCTAGGGAGGTGGAGACAGGAGTGACCTGTCTGGGTGGAGAGAGGAATATAAGGCAAGAGGAGACAGGAGCTCAGGGCAGTCTGAGGTTTGATGGAGACAGTTGGAGCCTGGAAATGAGGTCTGAGGACTGAATCACCCCTTTGGTCTGGGCATTGTTAGAGGTAAAAGAACTCTCTAGTGGCTGCTCTCTCTGCTTCTCTGATCTTCAGCATTAATCCATATATCTGACTCTGTGTTTTTATTGTTAAGACCAATTAGAATTCGTGTTACAATTCGCAAATGTTGAGTCTGTTCTGTACTATAATAGGCTTACTTTTTATTTAAACCTTGTTTGTGATCTGTGTGTGGTGGGGTGTACACAGGTGCACATGCATGTGTATGTATATGTATGTGAAAGCCAGAGGTCAACCATGGGTGTTGTTTGACAGATGGCTGCCCATTTTACCAACTTATTGTTGTTGTTTTGAGATAAGGTCTCACTGGAACCTGAGGCTCACCCATTAAAGGATTAAACTCAGCTGGCTGGCTAGAGAGCCCCAGGAACCTCCTATTCCCACCTCTATGGCTCTAAGTACAGGCCACCGATAGGAGGAAATGGAGCTGCTGATCTGATTGGAAACCATTTTGGTAGGTTTTCTCTTCTTCCCTCCATCCCCATCCTCAGCCCCTATCTCCTCCTTCCTACCTAACCCCACCTCTCCCACTCATACCCCCAGCCCCAGTGAACTAGATCTTCTCTGTTAGGCCCTTACCTTCACCTCATTTGACTCCCAGCTATTCTTACTTCCCCAAGGAAGTTTATAGGCTCAGGCAGCAGATCCCATCACATCAGTGGGGCTACGGGTATAACAGGTGCCCTCAACTAGATGTGCCCTTTCTTTCCATTTCTTACACGTCTTGGGTCCTGCATTCCTACCTTGGAATACAGGACTCCCTCTCTATTCCCTGTTGCCCAGGAATCAGGCATTGTCTGGCTGTAGGTCTATGGTGTAGACTATTCATCAACTATATGACATGAAACATCCCTTCCCTTGAGACCTAAAGAAGGGACGTCTATTCTGTCTCATCAGAGCCCACCATGCTACTGTCTGTCTTTCGATGGCATTAATAACTCCCCTACTAAGTTGCTTACCCCAAAGACAATTCACCCTAGTTTCTCCCTTGAGCCCCCAAACCTAAAATCTTTCAATAACATAAACAAGTGGGCACTGACAGCAAAGTCCCAAGCGGCACAGGGTCAGTTCCTAGGGTCGCCATGGCAACAGCGGTCCCACAGCATCCACACTTTTGCAGTCTCGTTGCTTTTTCCACCTCACTCTCAACCCCCTTCTGTCAAACCAGATGCCAACACCTCTGTCTCTGTGCTCCACACCAGACCCAAGAAGTTATTGCTGAAGGCATGGCACATCCAGCTTAACTGTTAGGACAGAGCTCCCGTTTTTTCAATCTATCCAGCATTCTTTGCCAACCTTACTGGAAGCTGGTTCCCATAAAAACTTACCTCGTTCCACTCGCTACCGGCTAAATTTATCTGCATGGAATTTAACAACATGGAATTATTAATTAGGGACCAAGCTATTTCCTGAGCACTTTTAACACAACTGTGATTATTTTCTGACTCTGATTCACTCTCGCTGCTGAGCAAAGTGCATTCATTTATGTTTTCAGTTGTCTGCTGTGCTCTTTTCTTTCTTTCAAAGACAGATTTGGAAGAGCAATTTTTGGGAGAGCGATTTTCCCCCCTCTCTTTACAGAATACTTTTAATTAAAAAGCACTAGAACTATCAATCCCATTAGGACTCGAACCATGCTCCTCAAACTCCTCTTGTCACAGTGCTGCTACCAGAGTGCTTTAGGGTCAACCCCCCAGGCCCTAGCAGCCCTAACTGGCTCTGTCACCTGCTCCTGGTGGGCTAGTTAAATAGGAAAATAATGGCTGGGCGGTGGTGGTGCACATCTTTAATCCCATCACTCAGGAGGCAGAAGCAGGTGGATCTCTGTGAGTTCGAGGCCAGCCTGGTCTACAAGAGCTAGTTCCAGGACAGGCTCCAAAGCTACAGAGAAACCCTGTCTTGAAAAACCAAAAAAAAAAAACCAAAAAAAAAAAAAAAGGAAAATAATGGAGTGGAGCAGAGAAAGATGTATTTACTGCAGCCATATTAGAAAGAGGGAAAAAAAAATACAGACATCCAATGACTGTCCCCTGACATGCCTGTTCTCAGGACCCTGATGTAAGAGTAAATTAAAATGGAAGGCAAACTGCCCTTCCTGGTCAAGGTGAGGCCTGTCGCCGACACAGCAGTGTCTCAACTCCTTCGTCACAGCTGTCAGCACTGTGTGAAATCTTTCTAGGGGACAAATGTCCCCTCTCGTTGGTAACAAAACTCCTAGGAGACTCCTGGGAGAAATTCCAGTTCCCTAGGGTCCACTGTCTCAACAGTCGGGGAGCTGAAGTGACAGGAACAAGGGTCTCTCTTTGGGACAGCCCCACTCCTGCCGGGACAGTTACAGCTTGTCGCCTCTGAGTCAATGCTGAAGTCACTACAAGGACCTCTGAGGCCCCATGGGATATATTCAACCCTCACACACTAACCCTAACTCTTATCCACCCCTTCAGCTGCAAGCTGGACAGAGAGGTGTGCCCTAGCTCAGGACTCTGAACTTGCCTATCCCTCCTTTGGGATTGTCTTCTCAGTGCTGCCTGGACGAGGCTGTCTTCTGCTTCCTTTGGATGTGATATGCTTAGTCATCTTTTCCTGGCTATTGAGTCATAAGTAGAAGTCACCATCAGCTGCCCACATCCAAGCCCACGTTCATAATAGTCTATATCCTTCACTTTATTGCTTCTTCCCCGCCCCCTTTTCTGCTTGTTTGTTTTTGTTTTGTTTTTCGAGACAGAGTTTCTCTGTGTAACAGCTCTGGCTGGCTATCCTGGAACTTGCTCTGTAGACCAGGCTGGTCTTGAACTCACAGAGATCCTCCTGCCTCTGCCTCCCAAGTGTTGGGACGAAAGGCATGCGCCACCCCCAACCCCTCCAACCCCCCCACCCCCGACTGCTTTTTCACTTTCATTAGCATATTATTCGTTTATTTCATTTTTGCTTCTCTACCAAAAAAAAAAAAAAAGCAACCTGGGAGGTGTTTTCGTTTGCTTCCTGTTGCTGTACTAAGCACCGTGACCAACAGCAACTCAGACTGGGGTTGGGGCTATGGGGCTTACAGGGCACTGCCCATCATCAAGGGAAGACAAAGCAGGAGCTCCAGAAAGGAACTTGGGAGCAGAAACTGCAACAGCGACCACAGAGGGATGTTGCTTCCTGATTTCTTTCCAGGCTCAACCTCGCCACGCTTCTTATACATTGCAGGCCTCTCTGCTCCGGGACAGCGCTGCCCACGAGGAGCTGGACCCTCTACATCCTTTAGCAATGGAGAAAATGCCCCGCTGGCCTGTCTGATGGAGGCAGTTCCTCAACTTAGATTTCCTCTCTGCTCCCGGGACAGCGCTGCCCACGAGGAGCTGGACCCTCTACATCCTTTAGCAATGGAGAAAATGCCCCGCTGGCCTGTCTGATGGAGGCAGTTCCTCAACTTAGATTTCCTCTCTGCTCCGGGACAGCGCTGCCCACGAGGAGCTGGACCCTCTACATCCTTTAGCAATGGAGAAAATGCCCCGCTGGCCTGTCTGATGGACGCAGTTTCTCAACTTAGATTTCCTCTCCCCAGGGGTGTCAAGCGGATGAGCAAGAGGAACCAACCCTGGGAGGAAGGGGTCTTCTCTGCTTTATTTCTTCGCTATAAAACAAGAATAATATCTGGAATGTAGTCGCACTCAACAAACACGTCCTGAACGGATGAGAGACAAATAAAATCTAGTGTTGAGTGCCCGAAGCTCGAGCGGGTCCCACCGTCTTCATTCCTAGTCATTATTGACCCCTCTCTTCAACAACCGTTATCTATCACCATCTTATTTAAACGGCCCCTCCTAGATTCTCTGCTTTTGCCCTGACTCACTGCTCCATGAAGTGACTGCTATTGCGTTAGTCAAATATCCATGACATTAAAAATCTCTGTCTTACTTAGAAGTACAATCTTTAAGAGTAAAGAATCTACATGTCTCAAATTTTTTTAGGAAAACATTTTTAATCAAAACATCATATGTGGAGACATATTTCTACTCTGGGTTCTGTTCCACTGATTTATATGAGTGTCTCCAACAAGTCTAAAAATCAAGTAGTACGTTAATTTCTTTCTATTTTTGTTTGTTTGGGGGGCTTTGTTAGTTTGTTTTTCAAGACAGGGTTTTGCTGTGTATCCCTGACTGTCCTGGAACTCACACTGTAGACCAGGCTGGTCCCCAATTCAGAGATCTGCCTACCTCTGCCTCCCAAGTGCTAGTATATTATTTTCTCCAATTTTTTTCTAGAAATTTGGTTAGAGTTGCATTGAATCTGTAGATCAAGTTTTGGAAAATTGACATCTTAATAGTGAGTATAATTCAATGATAGATGTATATTTGAATATCCTCAAAGCAATGGGGACCATGTTCTCTTCCTTTGAAATACCCTGGGAAAGCAACAAGATCTAAGAAGGGAAGTAGGTATGTGGTTTTAAACCATGTCAGAGATACTTTTGTACCAATAGTGGCCCCCAAGGTGGAAATCGTATAATTTAAGGCCATGAGTATCTTAGTGGTTAACTAATGATGAAAATCAGTAAGAAGATTATAAGCCTGTTCCTTAAATTCAGGTCTGGATTTTCTGTGATATCTGACGAGAATTGGAATTGCAGTTCTCATCCGTTCAATAGAAACAGGAAGCATAAAACTGAAGTTAGGTAAGGTAATTTAAAAAAAAAAAGGCAAGAAAATAAGATATGTAATGCTAGGTTCTCCACCAGTGAAACAGAACCAACTGGAATGGTATAAAATAGATAGATGATAAATAGGTAGGTAGGTGGATGGATGGATAGATAGATAGATAGATAGATAGATATACTGACTGACTTTTTATGAAAAACTAGTTCATATGATTATACAGACTGAGATGTGCCAAGATCTCTAGTCAGCAAGCTGAGGCTCAGAACACCCAAGTATAGTCCCAATCTGAGTCATACAGCTGAGAACCCAAACTGTCAACAATGTAAGTTCAGCTTAGTCCAAAAACGAAGCAAGACTCGTGCCCTGCTCTTAAAGAGTCAGGCAGAGCGGGAAAAGTCTCATTTACTTGGCACTTTTGTTTTTCAGATCACCTGTGTTTGGATAAGGCCCATACGTTCTGGAGTGGGAAACCTACTTCCCTGGATCAAATTATTCAAATGTTAGCATCATCCAG
The DNA here is from genome assembly GCA_004026605.1 of Ondatra zibethicus. Taxonomy (NCBI): domain Eukaryota; kingdom Metazoa; phylum Chordata; class Mammalia; order Rodentia; family Cricetidae; genus Ondatra; species Ondatra zibethicus. Next base: position 89,035 of record PVIU01005803.1, read on the forward strand.
AGATGCTTCACAGATGCATCCAAAACAACGTTAATCATTAGTCGGGCACCCATGACCCAGTCACGGAGGCGTATAAAATTAGCCGTCACATCAGATCATTTTTGCATCTGGGTTTCTGGACTAAGACTGGTGCTCATGTGTTAGAAGAATAAGGGTGGAGAAAGAGGCATCAAGACTAACATATGAGGGTTGGAAAGATATACTTGTCATACAAACATGAAAAGGTGCATAAAGATGGGCTCAGTAATACCCACCTGTAATTCTAGTGCTCCTAAGGAGAGATGGGAGGCAGAAAAATGAGAATCTCTGAAGCGTGTGGGCCAACTGGCCTAGTAAATGCAGCAACAAGCAACAGAGTCCCTGTCTCAAACAACATGGAAGGTTACGGTTGACATCTGAGAGTGTCCTCTAATCTCCAGTGTGTCCTAGAATGCATGTGCCCACAGACATACTCAAAAACATTCATACATATTACACACACACACACACAAATATTAGACATTTTTTATTCAAAAAAGATTAACGCGAAAGAAGCAAAGACTGGCACCCCCTTCATACCTGGGATACATGTAACAAAATAGCTCATGGGCCTTCTAGAAAATTCCTGCCATCTCTGAGTGAGGGAAGAGGCGGCTACTAGGTAAATGACCTATAAAGGATCAGGGTCCTGTGGCCACAGGCTTTTGAGTGGTGGATCTGGCCCAGCTCTCTAACCCATTTTAATCAGAAATGTCCTTCCTTCTCTTTCTTAATAAGTGTCTCTATTTCTATCACTAGACCTGTGTCGCTCATCAAATTCTTTGTTCTGGAACCTAAGAACCTAGAAATCCCACCTAGTCCCCTCTGAACTCTGAACCACCCCTATAACATCTGTGCTGTTAGAAACACTTTTGACCCCTTGGGTTTTTCTTTTGGGGGGAGGATAGAATCACGAGCTCATCTGAATAGAGAAAGAGAGAAAGAAAGGAAAATTGTAGAATTTCATCTTTATTAAAAATTTTTCACCTGGGTGGTGGTGGTGCATGCCTTTAATCCCAGCACTCGGGAGGCAGAGGCAGACGGATCTCTGAGTTTGAGGCCAGCTTGATCTACAGAGTTCCAAGACAGTCAGGACTGTTACATAGAGAAAGCTTGTCTTGAAAAACAAAAACAAACAAAAACTTTTTTCATAAACACATTTTAATCATTTCCTTCCCCTCCCTAACTCTTCCCAGACTCTCAGTACCTCCTACTCACCCAATCTCATGCTCTTTCTATCTCTCTTTTAAAAAATAATAATAATAATACAAAAAAGAAAACAAAAAGCCCATTCCCCAACAAAAAGGAGTCCTTTTTATGTTGGCCAGATCATCTTCACTTTTTAATTGGCAGATAAGTTGTATGAAGTTGCCATGCGCAGTAGTATGCTGCCCACACTAGGCATGATTTTCATGGCTCAGCTTCCCAAACGCTGGAATTACAGGTATGTGCCACTGTGGGGGGCTTCTCAGACCTCTCTTTTTCGCTGCAACCATAATCTGACCAGTGTTCCAATTATCACACACCTTCAGTTCCTTGCCACATTAATTACTTCTTATGTTGCTATCTGTCATGGAGTCAGAGGGTCAGTCCTTGGTGATTTGTTTTGGTTCTGAGTTTCTGGGCCGGCAGTGGCAGGAATGTTGCAGAAGCTGTTGACATCATGATGGACAGGAAGCAGAGGAAGGGCTGGGGATAAAATGCTCCAAGGACCCATGCCCAGTGATCTACATCCTCCAGGTTGATCCAAACCCTCCCCCCTACAAAGTTTCCCCAGTCTCCCCAAATAGCACCACAAGCTGGGAACAAAGTGTTCGCTATACAAGTCTGTGGAGAACACTTCATATTCAAACCATAACAGCAATTCAGGGGCTATTTTGTTTTTTAACTTGTTTGGGGAATTTTTAAATAACCACTTATTAGGATAATGGGGTTTACAGATATTATAACAGATATAACTGGGAAAAAGGCAAGGAAGCAACTAAGTGAAAAATAAGGCAATTTCTAAAAATGCACGTTTTAACACACACATGAATTTCGGAAATTTCCAAAACCCAGAATATGCTAGCAGGCATTCCATTAGCAGCCACCGGGGGCGCTTTTGAGAGAACCTCTGGAAAGAACTATGTAAATAAATGCAGAAGGGTGTCTACTTTAAGAACCGTTTATCTAAACATGCAAGCTACTTTGCTGCCGTTAACAGCGAGTTTAGTCCTCCCACCCCACCGAAATATGGAGCTGCAGCCCATGGATGCCTTCCCAGGTCTGCTGTGTGCCTGTTACAGGAATAGGCTCCGGGGTCATAGCGCTTCCCAGAGCTGCTAGGGTCGGGGAGGGAAAATGAGTAACTGCTAATGAATCTGCAAATTCATGTGGGCCGAAGAACACATTCTGAAACTAGCGGTGGCGGTGGCCCAGCTTGTGCCATGAACAGACAAAAGCTAGTGGACTGCCTATTTTTAGAGGGTGAATTTTGAGGGACAGCAAAAGACAGTGAGAAGCTCTGAAACACGGCAAGTCTTTGGGCCCAAGAGATTGGAAACCAACAGAGAAGCAAGAGCTTGACTTTGCACGTTGCACACTGAGACGCGAGTGAACAGTACGCACGGCCATTCTGAGGGTTAAAGGGGTCTGCCCTAGAAATAGAAATGTGTGACAACTGCCCACAAAGGACAAGGCAAGAGTGGTGGTCTGAATGAGAACGGCCCCCACAGGCTCAGCTGTGTGAACACTCAGTCCCCAGTTGGGGATGGTATTCAGGGAAGTCTTGCAGGAGGAAAAGTGTCACTGCGAGCGGACTTTGAGGTTTCGAAGCCATGGGCCATTTCCAGTTAATTCTCTCTGCTTCCTGCTTGGAGTCTGAGAAAAATCCTAACTAGCTCTCGGCTTCCAGCTCCAGCCCCCACATCTGCTGCCTGCTGCCATCCTGTCCCCACCATTAGGGACTATGGGCCCAAGTAAACTCTCCTCTAAGTTGACTAGGCCATGTATTCTGTCACAGCAACAGGAAGTAACTAGTACATCCAGATGGCATGAAGTCACCAAGTCAATGAGCGCAGAATAGGAAAGGGTCGGGTGAAGTCTACTCCTTATGAATTACACAGTTCCAGCAGAGGAGGAAACTGTCCCCTGAAACAGCCTTACACAGTGCTGGGAACTTGTCAAACTTCCCTGAGGAGAGACTGGGACAGACAGTGATGGACATGACCACGCCTTGACCAGACTGCTTAAATATGCATTCAAACCTAAACTTCATCTTAAGACCCAGAAGATGGACTTAAGGAAGTCACTGGATCTTTGTTCCTCTTCCCAATATAGCCCTACTGAATAAATCAATCTCTGCTCTCTCTCTATTTTTATTTTTCACATTTCACTATTAATCTGGCTCTTTTAATTGGCTTATTAAAGGTGGGTGACTAGACTGGGCATCGTGGTACACACAACTTTAATCCCAGCACTCTGGAAGCAGAGGCAGGTGGATGTCTGAGAGTTAGAAGCTGGCTTGGTCTACAGAGTCAATTCCAGGACAGTCAGAGCTCCATAGTGAGACCCTGTCTCAAAACAACCCAAAGAGAGGAGGGAAAAAAAGAAGTAGGTGACCAAACCCAGCTTGTTGGAATATAGGCTGCTCTGTAGCCAAAGTGTTAGAGAGCTGTGGCTGTGTCAGGGGAACAGGCACACAGTCTTGGGAAGCTCTAAACATTGTGAAACTGGCAGAATATGGTGATGCAGAGGAAACGAAGGTGTTGAGACCAAAGTACAGGTACAGTCATGCTTTTATAAAGTGAATGGCCATTAGGGATACAGATTTTAGCCGAAGCATTGATAATAGCTGCACGATAATTATTAGCACTGTTTGTATTTTCTGAGGAAGAGAAATGAATGCAGAAGCTCACTATGCACTGACTGCAGGTGTGTGAAGGGCTGCAACACCCATTTCTGACAGTCAACACTGAGGGACACGGTGTAATCTCCAAAGTGTGCTGTGCTCCAAGGGACGGGCTTGAGACTTCCACCCTGCCCGGGTTCTCAGCACCAAGGATGGACAACTCTTTCAAAATGGCCACCGACTGGTTTTCCTTGAGAATTATTTTTGTTCTTGTGGACTTTTTATCCTCATATTAGCATTGACAAGTTTGTTTCTAGTAACTGAATGATGCAACTGATGAGCTAATAGAACTTCTTTGTGATCCAGTTTCTAAACCCACTTGTAAACATCAGAGCAGGTCTTTCCTTACGTACAGAACATGAAGAGCCACAGTCCTTCAGGGCCACTTCACATTTGTGTGTCCCTTTTCTGTACTTAGAATTGTTGCCCCTTTTCTAATACAGCATAGTTTTTCTTTGTGTGTGTATGTGTGCATGTGTCCATATATGCATGCATATATGTAGACACAGATTTGTGAGAGTACATGTGGAGGCCAAAATCAATGTCATGAACTTCCCTCCACTGCTCTCCATTCTCAACTCAGCTAGTCTAGTTCGTCAACTTGCCTCAAAGATCCCAGGTGCTGGGATGACTGGCGGGCCACCATGCCTGCCCAGCGTTGTATGGGAGTGTCAAGAATCTGAACCCTGTTCTCACACTTTGGTAGCAAGCTCTTTATCCACTGACGCATCTCTCCACCCCTTCAATACAGCACAGCCTGGACTGCCGCTCCAGCTGCACCCAAGTCTGCCACCTCCCAAGGGAGACTGCCCCAGGACAGTTGTCATGAGGCCCGGATTCCTTTCAGCAGATGCCGCTTCCAGTGCCAGGCGGCTTCTCTTCAACTACAGTTAGAGCAGATCACAACCAGACAAAAGCACTGGAAAACAAACCTTCTGCTCCCCTTTCCAAAAACAACACATCCCAAGGCATAATAGAATCTTTTTAATTTAATGTGCATAAAAGCTTCCATTGAAGGGTTAAGTGACAAGTTTGACTTGAAAAGTGACCATTTTCATCATGCCACACACCCAAAAGCAGACTCAGAGACCTCTGGCTTCATAGGTGGGCTGCACACACCAGTGCTCTACCTGGCGGCCTGGCCATTTGAAAGCAAATCATAATTCATAAGCTTGGACTTGTATAAACACAGAAATTCTCGTAGCAAAAATGGAGAGAATAGAAACACACAAGTTATATTCATCCACAGGATAATGTATCCAGGCCCTAATTAATGACTATGCCTGGAAAACGCTGGTATCATAAACATTTTGGTTCTATTAGGATACAAAATTTAATTTAGTAAACTATGTGAAAGTACATTTTTGTGATGTCATCTGAGCTCTTCTTTATAGAGTATCAGGGATGTTTTTTTAACATAACGAAACATTTTAGCTTCTAGAGAAGTCCTCAGCGAGGAGGTAACTAAGTAGATTTTGGGAGGTTTCTTAGTGGGGGTCAGATAAGCCCCCGTGAATGTGAAAACACCTGAGAACCTGGGCCTGAAGAGGGGAGGGGTTGCCTCGTCCCAAACACTACCATGCTTCTCCACATGGCTGGACTGCTTGTCCGTTTTCCTGTGACTGAGCAGGGGTTAGCAGGTCAAGGGGCATTCTCACAAGCACATGGCTGCAGCACGTGGGGTACAGCTGGTACTGACACCAGTTTCAGAAGCGGGAGGACAATAGACGGCATCCATTCCTTCCACGAAGAAACTGCACCAGACGACTTTCAACAGCATGGGATCATAGCTGAAGCTGATTAGTGGAAGATGAGGGGGGTATGAAGTTGAAGCTGAAACAGAAAGAGTCCTGGTTGGAAGAGGAGGTAGGTCAAACTCGCTGGGAGGTGCCTGGACAGGAAGGGTACCCGGAGTTAGGAAGGAGTCAAAACTGAGGAAGAACAGCCTTGTTCTGAAGAAACGATGTGGGAGTTCCCACTGCCCTTCCTCCAAAACGTCAAAGACACCTTTGAGACAGGAATCCGTCTCAACTCAGGTAGGGGCCTTCAGCCTCATGGGTCAGGGCCAACAGTTTACCTGCCTCTGCCCATTCATAATAGCACAGCTGTGGAAGGAGTTTCCCATGCTCCTGCAAGTTAATTGCTGAAATGTGTTAGTCCTGTCAGGAGAATTCCTACCTTTCAGCAAGTCTTTGAAGTGTATTCTCAATTTTAGGATGTAATCAATATACTCTGAATTTTTAAATATATTATATAATAGAAGGATGGGTACTTCTCAGAAGGAAAAAAATCCAACACTGTGACCCAGAAAAAAAACTGTACTAAATATTTATATATGGCTATCATTTATTGCTTATGCTAATCGGCGCTATGAAATAAATGTTTCTCCTTTCAGATACAGCAAATCTAATAATCTGTGACTTTAAATACTTTCTTAAAGATTTATTTAATGGCTGGGTGTTGGTGGTGCATGCCTTTAATCCCAGCACTCAGGAGGCAGAGGCAGGCAGATCTCTGTGAGTTCGAGGCCAGCCTGGTCTACAAGAGTTAGTTCTAGGACAGGCTCCAAAACTACAGAGAAACTCTGTCTCAAAAACAATAACAACAAAAGATTTATTTAATGTATATGTGTGTATGCCTATGTGTGTATGTATGTATGCCTGTTTGTATGTGTGTGCACGTGTATATGCCTGTGTGTGTGTGCCTCTGTATATGTGTATGCTTCTGTGTGGGTGTGCGCGCGCCCGTGCACACAGGGGCCCACAGAGCCACAAGGCGCTGGATCTTCTGGAATTACTGTTGTGAGTCAGCTGGTGTAGGCACTGGGAACTGAACCCAGGTCCTCTGCAAGACCAGCAAGCATTCTTAAGCACTGAGCCATCTCTCCAGCCTCTCAAATACTCTTGCAGGTACCTTTCATCATTCTGGAGATGAAATCCAGAGACAATTCTTAAGCCAGGTGTGGTGTGCATGCTTGTCATCACAACACTCACTCGGGAGGGTGAGGCAGAGCTATCAAAAAGCTTGAGAGCAGCATGGGCTACTGAGTAAGACCCCATCTTAGAAAGAGAGGGGAGGAAAAAAGTAATGCTTTAAGCTTCTACATTTAAGCCATCGTGGTTATTTGAGATGTGCTTAAACAGCCAAGACCCTTCTGAAAAAAGGATAAGTTGACGGCTATTGCCTGCCATCTGAGGGAAAGAACAGTTACTGCAGCCAGCTGGGCACTGAAAGCAGCATCAGGGAAATCACCGCCACTATTCTAAGACAGCATCTCTGCTCAAAAGTGCCCCTTCCAAAACGTCAAGAAATCCTCACTCATCTTTTAAGGAAGGTAACACAAGATGAAAGACATGAAATTCAACTCTCCTTCAGTGTTTAAAGTTCAATTTATTACAATAGCAAGTGTCATGATTAAAAATGCTGGTTAAAATGATCAAGTATCTAAATAATTTTTCTAATGTAAATACTAGAAATGACAACAATTCTATATGTGTACAAAATCTTGAAAACATAATATCATGCACAAGGCCAAAAGGTAACATTGCACGCTGTCCACTGTCTGTCCGTCTGCTGGTCGCAGTGCCACACTACCTGGAGACGGTGTGTTGAGTCCTCAGACCACAAGCCGCAAGGGTCCACCACCCTGGACACTCACCAGCTACCAACACTAATGCTTCAGCACCGCTGATGGCATCCTTATAAGGTGACTGTTTTCGCTTCCTTCTCCCGAGAGGTGGCAGATAAAAAGGATGGGCTGGAAGAACGGTTTATAAGAACCAACTTGAGGTGGATCCCCATGTTTCCTGTGGAGGCGACATCAAGTTCGACACAAAGGACAAAAAATGCACCAACATAAACCCAAAGAAGCCCCACCCTCTGCTTGCTCCTGACTCTCACACACTTCCAGGAGAGGCCAGAGCTAGCAGGCACAAATGGGAATGGTGAAGGTGGGGGGAGAGCAGGACACCTGAAAGGGACAGGGAAGTACAGAGTTTAAAGGGCAATTTCAAAGAATTGTCTGTGTTCTCCTCCACTTAAAGCAGGAACCTGGCCCAGCCCAGCTTCCCTCCATGCGCCACAGAGGAGCTTCAGGGTTATTTTGTAACTTATTCTGTGCACACAGCTATTGCCCTTTAAATGATGTGAGGACTTAATTGTTCCCTCCTAAAAACTGGTGCCCCCAATTTTTTGTTATTGCTTGTTTTCAATTTTGTTTTTATTTTTTTGGTTTTTTTTATTTTGATTTTTGGTTTTTGAGACAGGGTTTCTCTGTGTAGCCTTAACTGTCCTGGAATTCACTTTGTAGCCCAGGCTGACCTCAGATTCATAGGGATCTGCCTGCTTCTGCCTCCTGAGTGCTGGGATTAGAGGCGTGCATGCCACCACACCCTACCCAGGTCCCCCAAAATTTGAGGAACATCACAGATATCATAGGTTTAGACATTTTAGACACCAAGGGTCTGAACTTGTTTTTAACAAGGGGCAGGATTTTTTTGCAAATGAGCATGAAACCCCCCAGAGATTACATGGTTGTGTCAAGGAGAAGACGGGGAGCTGGATATGATGCTTACTCCTCTGTGACAACATGCATGTGACAAGGTGGAGTCCCGTCAAATGCACCTGGTCTAACATGGGCTTCAGATCCCCCAGCCCCGATAAGCTCCTGGCAGATGTTGATGCTTTGTGTGGATGAGACTCTGAGATGAGGCTACAGTGTATAGCGAGAATGCCCGTTCTCCTGGGCTTTAACAGATCTGCCCCAGTGTCTCTAATTACCCAAGCATATCCCAGGCAAAATCGGAGACAATGGAGTGATCTGTTTGCTACGAATAAAGCTCATCTTTCATTTACAGCATCTTCCCTAGGCTGATCATGACATAAAGGTATAAAAAAAACTCAGCGTATTAAAATCCGTAAGAAAACACCACATGTGCACACGTATACGTACAGGTACAAATACTAAGAGACTCAATGCTTTCCACCAGAATAAAGTGCTACCACTGTTCCCAACTGAAATCATCTCCTCTTCCAAAGACGAGGAAAAAGCCTTGAATTGTGAGGAAAATGACAGCATTGCCAGCCAGCACAAGGCCACAGGCTCCCCACTTGATCTGAAATACAAGAGAAGGGGTAAGTCGTCTTTGGATTGGACTCTCTGTAAATCTCTCATTCTCTACACCAGAAACCCCCCACTGAAACGCCACACAAGGCTGAGTCACATCATGGGTGGAGAACAGTGAACTTCTCAGACATTAGTTAATTGATTCCATGATGTGTTTTAATTAAGTCTAGTATCACCCTGAACATTGTCCCTGTAGAAAGGTCTCTGCTCGCTTGGTTTTAGCTGACAATACTGCCGCGAGCAAAGCACAGGTGAGCAAGGTCACTGGTGAGCCAGCTCCAGCGCCAGGCACCTCAGCCTCTCACAGACAACAAGAACTGGAACGTTCCGCATCTGCTTGCTGCTTTCCTAGGCAAGGCGCACTTCACACAGTAATCTGTATTCATACGGAAGGGGCATTCTAGCTGGGCAGGTCAGTTTATGGAAGCACAGCTGGGGACAAGAGTACCCTCTAGTGGGCATTTCTTTTTTTCTTTTGGTTTCAAATTAACCACCAGAAACATCAGTGAAAGTTTCTTCCCCCAGCACAGCCACGGCGCTGAAAGCGCATATAGGAACACTTCGGCTGAAGAACGAGAGCACGGCCAACCTGTGTCCAGAGCTTCGGAAGCCTCATGGCTTAAGTAAGTTCAGGCTGAGGCAGCATTAGGGGCTCTGGCTCAGTGGCCTTAGTGACATTCCCGGCCTTACTCTCAGGGCCTCCATTTTGCTTCATCGTATTGCACTGTTCTTAATTCCACATGGTGCATTTTCACACTTGGGGGCCATTCCGACAGCCTTCTCTACTTTAACCAAAATCCTATTTAGCTCTGGAGGCTCATATCAAGCAGTGACTGGCATTTCTCTCTTCCTGGTACTCCTATGGCATTATCAGTTTCCCTCCTATATGTAGTATCCTTTAGCATACGTCCTCATCAGGACATCGCTGTGCTCTATGAGAGCCAACAGTATGGACTTCTTAATCCTGGCATTTCATAAGTGGTATTTAGTGCTGAATGAATAAACAAGATTTGTATATATCTGTACATGTTTGATATCCAATGTGGTTGGCAGAGTAAAAATAAAGAGTAGGAGAATTGGAGAACATCAAGAAACTGAACAGATTATACCCACAGTGTTTTACATGCCAAAAGAATTTAAAAAAAGCCTACAATGGTTGTGGTGATGTCAGTCACTAGAGAGTCCTCAGTATGTCCCAGAGTACTGAGAATAAGTTCCTGGTTCCAATTTATATGACCTTCATTTTCTGATTGTCTTAGCAGCATTTCTATTGTCTCTATGGATCACCCTGCGGTATAAGAGGCAGGAATCTAAGAATGATAAAGAATGGCTTAATGTGGAAAAAGCAAGAAATCATATGATTTGACTAAAAGTAGTAAGAGAAACAAAGAAAGCATTTTGAAAATTTGATTAAGACACTGATGAATCTCAGGTAGGAGAGATAAACTCAAACTACAGCTGGCTTCACGGACGGTTGAAGCAATGATAATGAACTTGAGGTCTCAGACACAGGCCTTTGAAACAAACCCTGACAGCTGAGTAAAACAATAGAAAACAGAACTCACCACAGCCACGCGAGCAAGAATAACAGGAAATCCAAAGGCAGAAACAACAATCCCAGTCGTGAAGAAATACGCCAGCTCCCGACAGGCACTGCTGGTCGCATCAGAGTCATAAGTGACCCGCTTGGCAATGAAGTAGGGGATGGGCGAGATGACGTAGAAAATCAAGACAAACAGGGGCCAGTAAACGCTGTCATCAGTGGAACCAAGACGAAACCCAAGAAATGTTACATCTTAACTCATATGGTTGTTTCAATATCATTATTTTATATATCTAAGTAAAAACATTAATCAACTATGAATATTATAACATGAAAATATTTCTACCAGGCACAGAGATAGTTATAAAAATGTTACTTATTCACTAATACATATGTAGCTTATATTATGTTAAGAAAGAACTATAGAGTGTTATATTACAGATCTGCAGTTTTTTGCAGTACAGGGAACTGAACCCAAGACTCTATACAAGCTTGGCAAGAACTCTATCACTGAGCTGTATAGCTGGCCATGACCAGCAACTCAGAGGACAGGATCTTAAAAAGCCACCTCCACTTTCCCTACAGAACACAGTCCAGTGGTTTACATACACTGGTTTCATGAAGCTCTTTTGAGTGCATGCAGGCACGAAAGCATCCGATGATTCAAAATGAAACACAAATCAGGCTGCACATCCATTGCTTTCCATTTCTTCTATTCATTCTGGCCAAGCCCACCCTCATTCTCTTAGCCTGCAGCCACAGCAGCCTCCTCCCAGCTCCTAGCAAACTCAGGCCTCACGCTTGCCCTCGGCTCCTCTCACCGCAGTGCAGTCTAAGCTGGGAGACCCCTTACTGGAGGTGACCCAGTGATCCCTGCATACAACACCCCTTCCTAGCTTTCTGCACAGCACCACTTGGTATCTTTGCGCTCATTAGAATAGAGATGTGATTTGTCTTAGTCAATCTCCACTTGTTAAATAGGTGGGAAAAAAACTTTGAAGGAACAAAAATGCACATTTGTTCACCAGATGTACCCAACCCTACCTTTTATTACAGTAGATTACAAGTGTAATCCCACACAAAGGAGCAAAACCACCCATTAAGAATAGCCATAGCCACTGAATTTCCAATTGTTTTTCCTGTAAATATTTTCAAAATAATCTATCATCCTTGTCGCCTTTGGTTAGATACCTATTAAAGAAAAACATACCAGCCAGTCGTTATCATAAACACATGGCACAATAACACACACCATTGCCAACCAGTAATCATACAGATCCACCCACACAGCAAGCACCCCTGGGGTGAAGTCACAGATGTAGGAAGTCGGGGTGATAACCAGGAAGCAAGAAGGGAGTGTCCTTCAGCAGGCAGACTCGGGATGGAAACAAGAATGCAGGCTCCTCATTTGAAACTACAGAGGTTATTAGAATATATTCCAGAAATCACCGGAAAGGACTGCTGCAAAGGGGCTACGAGGTAACAGCAGGACCAAGACAGCAAGGAGCAAGCCACAGAGCAGGGACCTAAGTGCTACCTGCACTCTCCCTGGAATACTGTGACAGTTTTCTGAGGCGTGGTCTAAGAGACTGTCCCCTTGCAGGTAAGCCTCTGGCAAGGGAATATCTAGTGTAGAAGCAGTCTTTTCATATGTAAAATTTAACATGAACATAACATGATTCACTAAACAGGAAGCCCCAAAACTAGCAAACCCTTTTCTGTAAAAGACCAAATAGAAAACACAAGTGGCCAGGCAGTCGCAGGTCTCTGTCACCTCTATACTCTGCCACTGTGGAGCAAAAGCAGTTGACGGTCAAGGCCTTACCCACAGAAGCGGGCAGCGGCTACACGGGCCAGTGTGCCAACTTCTCATGGAAGTGAAAATCCCAAGTTACTGTCACAAAGCCATCAAACGAGTCTCTTTGTGGCAGCAGTGATGTGTGCTGCTCTCATCCTACGGAAACATGCCACATTACAGAGAATCCAAACACCAGGATTCAATTAGTCATGGGATGACAGACAGTGCCAGGGCCGAGAGTCGGAGCAGAGTTGCCACATCGCCCATTTACCACTGTACAACCAGCAAGGTTTTCACCATGCTGGGCTTTGTCTTCCCAGGCAGGAAAGGGAACATACCCCTCAACAAGAATACAGTGATAGCCGTGGAAACTCTGAACAAATGTTTTTGCTTACATCATGTTTAAATAATGTGTGTGATCACTTCTAACTCCATGGTAGATTTGAACTCAGTAATGTTTTCCTGGTTAGTTTTTTTTTTTTTTTTTTTTGCCAACTTGACACAAACTATAGTCACTTGAGAAGAGGGAACCCCACTTGAGAAAACACCTCCATAAGACTGGCCTATGGGGCATGTTCACGATTTACGATTGATGAGGAAGGCGCAGACCACTGTGTGTGGTGCCACCCTGAGCAAGTGGTCCTGGGGATATAAGAAAGCAAGCCATGAGGAGCAAGTTAGCAACCCGCATACACGCGACCCCTGACTTCCCTTCCTGAGGAACTACAACTATAAGCTTAAATAAACCCTTTCTCCCTAAGATGGTTTTGGTCATGGTGTTTTATCCCAGCAAGAGAAAACCTAAGACAAAGATCACAAAACTGGTCCTAGCTCGTCTCAGCAGCACATTTTTAGGTCAAGAAATTCAAGGCACTCACCACTCATTCAAGATGGCAGGAACTTGCTTGAGCCCAGACATCAGCGAATAAAGCCTCCTGCCACCTACACAGTCCATTCCTTCCATTTCCACTGCTCCGGGCCCCAGTTTTGCTGTCTCATAGTGGCCCCTTAGGATCCTCCTGGACTACAGTCTCTGTTACCACATTCCTAGCCTCACGGAATGCTTTCCCAGCTCCTGTAGTCTGGACCGCATAATCTAACCTCCTCCATGGGGCATACAAAGAGCTGGCTCTACATGCTGCATTAATCCTCCTTGAGTGGGTTGTAGGATAAAGGCTACTTACTGACTGTTCCCTGCGCCTGGGATGCAGAGAAACTCCTGTTCACCCACTAAGTCTCCGCTCAGGAGAAATAAGCAGGTCTGCCTTCTGTGTACCCACTGTCTCTACACTCTTGTTCCTCAATTAATTGTCTCCCCCACCCCCACACTTCACCGCAAGCTCCTGAGGGCAAAACTCATTCTCACATCCCCAGCTGCTCCAAGCTCAGAGCTTAACAACTGTTTATTAAATGAATACAGCCATTTTTTAAAAAAGAGATTTTCTCCACATAACTACACTGGTGCCTGAAGGTGCTGAATTCCTAATCTAGACTTCACCAACTTGTGCATTACAGCAAGGGACACACTGATCAGACCTTGATAGTAACAGTAGCAGAGACACAAAGAGAAGATTCTTCCAGAGCTGGGGAAACAGCTCAGTACGCAAGGTGCTTGCTCTTCAAGCACAACGACGGAGAGTTCAAGCCCTAGTATTTATGTAAAAAGCCTGATGCAGTGGTGTGCACCAGGAAACCCAGCCCCCAAGGTGAGAGGGATGGTGGTGTAGAGACAGGAGGATCTGCATAGCTTGCTGGCCAGTCTAGCCAAATGAGCAAGTTCCAGGTTCGCTTAGAAACCCTGTCTCAAAAAAAAAAAAGTAGAGACTGAAAGACATATCACCTCCACAAATAACTACATACACTCCCTGCATGCGCACATGCACACGCACACACACAGAGCAATTCCTTTTCCAAACAACTTACCCATAGTCCTCCAAGGCACATCCCAGCATAAGAAAAGTCAGTCCAATAGCCCCACTGAAGGACAGTGCCACGAGAGCTGTGGAAAACACAAGTAAGTGTTAAAGGGGCTACCATGGTTAATTACGGGCGGGGCCCAGAAACCACTAATAGGTACAGCGTTTTGTTTAAAAGATGGCAAATGTCATGGGCATAAATGGCAGTGGTGACAGCACAACCTTGTGAATATAATAAAGTCAATAGAACTTTACACTTAAAAAGGCTGAGTTTATGGTATCTGAATATATCTCAATAACAAATTTTCTCTTCAAAAGAAGCATAGGAGCTGATAGGATGGCTCAACAGATAAAGGCCTGCAGCCAAGCCTGATGACCTGATTTCAATCTCCAGGACCTACACTCTGGAAGAAAACCAATTCTTCTAACTCCATAGGTGTGTTATGATATGTGCACACCCACAGACATTTTAAAAATGAATTTTAGGAGAGATTTTAAGCAAATTTAGGAAATGTAGCAATTTACTTACGTCATTAATTGATGTTACATCTGACTATCCAATGAGTACTACCATGTGACTGCAGGTCTGTGTACCTTCTAAATTCACATATTTGAAATCATAACTCCTGGTGAGATGGTTTTAAGAAGTGAAGCCTTTGGGTTTGCTTTCTTTAAAACAATGTAGTCCAAGCTGGCTTCCAATTGGAAATCCTCCTGCCTCCACAGCTCAGGAGCTGGGATAACAGGCATGTACAACCATACATTTAGAAAGTCACTCTATTTAGATGAGAGCATGGTGGTAGAGTTGACAGGATCAGTATCCTTGTCACAAGAGAAAGAAACTACAGTTCCCTGTTTGACTCTGTCTGCTCCTGGATCTTGGACTTCCTGTCCCCAGGCACTCAGGATTAAGTCATTTAAACTACCCAGTTTGTGGGTGCTTTGGTGCAATAGCCCAAAGTGAGAACAACAACCGCCTGTGTCCACCCCTTTAAAACCAAAGGTGAAAGGTCTCTGGCCACTCCAGCACCTGCCCTACCTGCCGCATGGGCTCTCTCTACATTTGCCAGCGGAGGACAGTCAGCCAAGCTTGTCACCACCGCTGGGGAACTCACAACACAGCTTCAGAGGAGACAATCCCCAGCTAATGGCTATTATAGAAATCCCCACAAGCACTGGATACTCACATCAGAGCACGCCAGACCTTTCCATTTTTCTACGTGACAACCCTCGGGTTAACTCTCAGACACCAAATGAGTCATTCAGACATCAATTATGCAACCAGGTGGTTGCAAGACCTTAGGCAGCTGGGACTCTCTGTGCCTAGTTTCTTACCTGTAAAATGGCAATGGTGGTCCTACTTCATTTGGGTTTATGGAAATTAAATTAGGTCATCCATACACATTGCTTGACAAAGGGGACTCAAGCGACACTGGCTGCGACGCTGGCTACAGCAGCTCTCCAGTCACCTAGCTATGCTATTTGATAAAATAATAAATCAAAAGCACAAGACACTGAAACATTCAAATTTCCTTCTTAAAATATCTAATATAATAAGTCACTGACCAATGAAGTTTTTTTTTTATTGCCTTCTTTTATTAAGAGGTTTGGAGAGACTGTTTAGTAGAAAGATACCATTATGCTTTCCAGGAAACCCGGATGAATACAGACATCAGAAGATGAGGAAGGATTTCTATCTTAGTTTCTATCTTTTCTATTTATATGGTATTGTTAATGGACAAATGTCTGTGAGTTTAAAAGTTGCCTGGCCTTTTCCTTACAGTCTTGCCCCACTCCTCTGCGACAGACCGCCTGCAATGTTCTCTCTTCCGGGAACCTAGAGCATGTGAACCACAGACCTACTTCTTCTTTCTGTTCCCAAACCATCTCAAAGTTCACAACCGTACTTCTGCTCAATGCCTTTAAGCCCCGTGTGTGTGTGTGTGTGCGTGTGTGTGTTCAGGAACTGCATTCTCTGTCTATTCCCTCTCTTTTTAAATCATGTGTAAGAATGATGTGTGCGTGTGGAGGGGGGCATACGTGCCACAGCACATGTGAATACAACCTGTGAAGTCAGTTCTCTCCTTCCACCTTCCCATGGGTTGCTGGGATTGAACTGAGATACTCAGCTTGCACAGCCAGCACCTTTACCTGCTGAGCCGTCTTGCCACAGTTTCTTAATTTCCGTTGGAGCTAACCAACAACTCAAGTCCATCCCTTGTCACTTTACACTTGACTGCTGGAAAGTTAAGTTCAACTCAAAGCTCTCAGAACAAGGGCCCAGCTATATCCAAGGCTCTGGTCCACAGCAGATGCTAAGAACTCCACTTCCAATCTGTACCACTATGCCCAGAGAGCCAAAGCCAACAAGGACCTCAAATCCAATATGTAAAATGACCTCCCACGCCTACCCCATCTCCACCCTTTCAAACGCATGCTGCTTCTTCTCCTGAAGACCAATCTTCGAGGGCTGAAACCACAGCTGTGCTCTCCAGCAAATTAAAATAACTCACTTTACCCAGCCCTCAGTCAACACTACCGTCTTCTCCTGAACGCTTTGCTACTGTGTCAGGGACAGCCCTATGCTCTCCCACTGCTGCCAACTGAACCTCTTCCTATCATCCTCCACCCAGATGATCAGGTGCCCATGTGTTACCCTCTGCATTCTGGTCACAGGCTGCAAGTTGTCTTATTACTAAAGGCCCACTACAATCTGACCCTAACTTCTCCAGCGTTAATCCTCCCCCGCTTCACCACCAAGCTACTGAGGACAAGAAAAGAAGATGTGTTCTTTCATGGCCTCTGCCCTGGCCATATGTTGTGCTGTCCAGTTGGAATATATTCTGGTCTCAACCCACCCCTTACAGAGCTTCACAGTGGAGTACCACAAACAGGGTGACTGATAATTCTCCTAGTCCTGGAGCCAAGGTGTTGGCCGGGCCAGTCTCTTTCTGAAGCTTCCTTCCTAACTAACGCCCAGTGCTGCTGGACTCTATACTCCTGTTTGGCTTGCAGCTACACCACCCCATTTCTATTATTGTTTTTGTTTTAATTTTAAAAATTATTTCTTTAGGTTTATCTAGTTATGGGAGTGTGCCATTGTGCATGCACACGTGTGGAGGTCAGAGGACAACTTGTAAGAGTTGGTTCTCTCCTTTCACCATGTAGGTCCCAGAGATCAAACTCAGGTCTTAAGGCATAGCAGAAAGTGCCAGTAGTTCTCAACCTGTGGGTCGTGACCCCTTTGGAAGGCCAAAAGACCCCTTTCACAGGGTCACCTAAGATCATCAGAAAGCAGATAATTACATTATAATTCATAACAGTAGCAAAACTACAGTTATGAAGTAGCAACGAAAATAATTTTAGGGTTGAAGGTCATCACAACATGAGGAACTGTATTAAAGGGTCGCAGCATCAGGAAGGTTGAGGACCACTATCTTGTACCTCTCTGCTTCTGTCCTTACGCGGTGCTTTCCCTGTAAGTCTTCAGGCACAAATATCCCTCTTATCTGAAGGACATCATGCAAGGCACTACTATCTTGGGTTGGGAACATCTGTTGTTTGCAAAAAAGGTCACACCCTTATTTGACATTAGGGAGTTACAACTTGAACATATCTTTAGAGGGACATGATTCACCCCAACATATTATCTCTACGCTTCCAACTGTCTCTGAACACACATCGTTTACTTACCCAGCAATATAATTAGCTGCAGTTGTCAACTCAGTAAAAAAAATTCTTATTTATCTTTTATCCTAAGTCTCCAATATAATCTTTCAATAGTCTTTGAATTACCTGCAAAATTTTTTACTTTGCTTAGTTCTTGTCCACTCCATAGCCTGTGTTCCTTTTCACTACTTGATCTCTAACACACACACACACACACACACACACACAAACTGCTACTGTTTTGTACTTACTGACCACGACCAAACACTGTAGCGGTGAGACACCATTTTTCCTGGTTTCGGGACTGCCTTCATATGGATATATTATATAGTGGACACTGCCCAAGTAAACAATGTTTACTAAGGTATGTCTGTTACTAGCTTCTCACAAAGATACATTCGTAGTGCACCCAAAGCACACACATGCGTATACAGTGTGTTCATCTGTGCACATGTTGGTAAGTGGGAAGGTCTTAGTGGACAGTTTTCAAAGAAAGGAAGTCCAACACAGAGATGAGTTAGTCTACTCCGTGCAGATGATCAGAAACCCAAATAGCAGGAAGCCTTCCAATAACTACGTCCCCACTCGGATCCCCATTGCTCTTCATTAATCGGGGTGGTAATCTCGGCACGCCCTTTTATCACCATTCAAAAACACAAAACAGCACACCCTCTGCTTTGTCTGTTCACAGTCGAGTTAAAGAAAACACTCAAGAAAGTACGAAAGTCTTGTTAAAATCCCACCTAATCACAGCCCCAAGGTTGCAACGAATAGAGTATTTCTGGTTACTTTTCACTGCCAAACGCCCGGAATTAATTCTGCCCATCTAGAAAATGGTAAGGAACAACAGACCCAAGTTTCCAACACCCAGCCTGGAGACAAAGGCTCCTCTGTAAGCCACAGGAAACTGCGGAGGAGCAGGAAGGTGAGGATGTGGGACCCTGGTGTGACCCGCGGGGAACTGACAAGCCTAGGAGGCGACCGGGGAATGCACATCCCACAGGGGAAGACCCCGCCAGGGGTCTGGCGGGCGTGGGCGCGACCGTTTATAGGGTCGGCGAAACACCGCTGCAGCGCACCCGGGAGGCCGGGGTCTGCAAGAGCCCGCAGGCTCAGCACGCTGCTCGCCGCACAGCTGGGAGCCGGAGCGACCCCAACCACCAGCCGCGAGCGGGGGTCGCGGTGTACCTTTAACGCCCGCCATGTCTCTGGAGCTGAGGCCGTCGCTGCTTCCGGCTTCCTCCGAAAGCCGCCCTCGCCCAGACTAGCAAGGGCTGGCGTGCGAATCCCGAGCCCGCCCCGCCCCGCTGGGCCCGCTCCGCCCCGCTGGGCCCGCTCCTGATGACATTATCCCCGCCCCAGACAAGAGGGCCCCGCCCCTTCCTACAGCACCCGCCTCCTATTGCTTTAGACTCCCACCCCCCGGCGGCGTAGCCCCGCCCACTAGGCTAGAGCCCACCCCCCCAAAGGGTCCCGCCCCCTAATTTTTGGGGCTCCACGCTCAGCTCGCGAATTCCCGCCCCCAGAGGACAGAGCCCGCCCAAC
>PVIU01005804.1:0-108783 GCA_004026605.1 Ondatra zibethicus
CAACAGGGCAGGGCACCATGCCCTCTTTCAAGGAAGAAGGGGGAGGGAGGAGGGGTGGGGGGTAGTGGGAGGGGACCGGGAGAAGGGGAAGAAAGGAAAAAAAATTTTTTTTTATCTTTAATTATGTTCTTGAATGGAAAAAATAAAACAAAACAATGTATGGAAAAAAAATAAAGAAAAGAAAGGTAAAAAAAAAAATTCCATACTAATGAGATGGGTGTGCTTATTCATTTTTATATAAAGAATTAAATCTTAGCTGAGCATTTGACAACACTGCAGGGCTCAAGAGCATCTTCAGTGGTTTGTAGAGTTGACTGACATTTCAATTTTATAGTTGCTAGATGTATCACCTTGCATAAACACACAGCATAAAATGGCAGAAACAAGTTCAGAGTCACTTGGTAAGTGTTGGAAACTGTCCTAATCCCAAGCCAAAAGTCATTTAGCAATTTTCTTTAAATGAAACTAGAACAGCAACTAATTCATGTTTAAGACCAAACATCCTAATCCAAGATAATGCAAAGATACACGGATTTAATAGATGCAGAAGAATGATTTAGTTGTCATAATTAAGCCGGCATGTTTCTGTGAGAGCAGAAAAGTTATTGTGTACAGTCTAACACTGCAATTCGTGACATGTAATAGCCCTGAGTCTAGGCCAAGCTGTTTCCGGCGCTGATCAATGGGGCTGGTTGGCGGGACAGCATGCACGGTACAAAACCGTGCAGTGTTCAGAACCAAGGCCACAGTGCACTCTTGCAGTGCATTATGGGTGAGTGTTGCCCAAGCCACCTCAGTCACTTTGTGTTTGCTTTTAACAAAGTTTTGGTCACCATGCATTCAGAAGCCCTTCACTGTTGCTACATTTTCCACAGACCTCACATCCAGCTGCTGTGGGATTGTACGCCACAGTTTGGGGAGCTGGGATTTAAAGGACTGCTTTGAAATATTTTTCTCCCCCTTTAAATTGTGTTACAAGTGAGGACCATCTGATTTAAAACAACCACTTCTGAATTAAATGGCATTATCATTTTCAGCTATCAGATTAAAAAAACTATAGGATAGAAACTTTTATCAGGACAAAGTGGCTACATTACCAAAAACAACAACACAGTTCAATTTTTGCACGTGACTCTGGGTTTCATGTTAGATGGCACAAAAAATGAAGCTTGGCCAAATCCACCTTCTTAGAAAATAAAAAAAAAAGCGAGTTGCCTTGAACGATGAAACACTCCCAGAATGGCTGCTGGCAGGAGAGAGCTCCCTCTTGGGAGCCTGCAAGGACCAATTTGTAAAGGGTCCTCCCTCTGGCCACTCCCTCCCTCCCTTGTAACACAATTTAAAGGGGGAGAAAAATATTTCAAAGCAGTCCTTTAAATCCCAGCTCCCCAAACTGTGGCGTACAATCCCACAGCAGCCTCCCTCATAAGGATAAGCTTAGCCAATAATTTTATTGAGACTGCAAATAAAATCCTTCTCCACTTAGCTTTGCTGAGGATACCAACTGACTATCAGAGAAAACATAGAAGAGAGAAGGGTGCGTTTTATAAATCAGTTCAGCAGACAAGTACAGACTAGGGTTGAAGTTCCCAACTCCGAAGACTGCAATGTCTGATACTTAAGGTACTTTGTTAGGACATTTCTGTGCCTGGAGAAATTTTACTGTCTCGTACAATTCTCTCCGACATATATATAATTTCAATGCTGTAAAGATATTGTCATTCTCCAGGACAATGAAAAGCACTGATATTATTCTTTTAAGGGTAATTCTAGAAAAGCTGCCCAACAAGACAAGGGCATGGCAGGGGACATCTGGTGACACCTGCCCTGCAGCCACATACAGAAGTGCCCATAGCCTCCACCTCGGCCCGAAGCAGACAGTGACTGCATCTTCTGTTTCTTTTGCCAGGGTAGATATTAACACTCACTTTGACTGTCAGGGGAATTAAACACCCTTTGTTCTAGGGAGTATGTACTCAAAGTAATCAGGGAAGGCATGAGGGCAGAGGAAGAAAGCAGGCTCCCCGCCAAACAAGGCAGGAAGCAGGAACAGTCCCCGCCATCATCGGACCGGCCCAAGCATGAGCTTCAGCTCCGTGTCATTT
Organism: Ondatra zibethicus; assembly: GCA_004026605.1. Lineage (NCBI taxonomy): Eukaryota > Metazoa > Chordata > Mammalia > Rodentia > Cricetidae > Ondatra > Ondatra zibethicus. Next base: position 2,106 of record PVIU01005804.1, read on the forward strand.
GGAGGGAATCCTCCAACTGTGCCTATTGCTGGCTTTGAGAAACAAGGAAAAGAGCAAAAGGTAAAACTTCACACGAACACTGAATGCAGTTGCATGCCATCTAAAGGATGAGAGTCCATCAAGATAGCTGACTATACATGTACATAAGGTGGTGTTGAAATGAGTTTGTTTTTTTTTTTAAGAAAAGAAAGCAACTCTAAGAAAATCCTGCATTGTAGAAAAGTTGATATTGGACATTAGTTACTGTTCCTATCCTAGATTGAATAGGTTTTTTTTTTTCAATTTAACAACAAAAAGTTCATGAGGAGTAAAAAGGTGAATTTCAAGAGAAAAATCCTTCTAGTCCCCCAAAGAAAAATCTAAGGATTTAGTTACATCTATAAACAAAGGTCCAAAAGGGTTCTGAGAGCATTTGAAACAACTTCCTCCCAGACAGCCTGTAGACTGTCCACTGAGAGAAAGGAGAGACTAGTCAGCACCATGTCCAGTGCTACAACCTTTCGGCAGGGATCATGAGGGTCGCTGAGTCCTTCCTGAGACCCTGGCCCATCTGCGGAGGAGCTCAGTCTTAGTTCCCCCGTGTCTGCTGGTTGCAAGGGGCCCCCGTGATTTGGCTGCCTCTCCCAGCAGTACATCAGCACGCCCTCATTTTTGAGAGGTCGTCAATCATCAGTAGGTCAACAATGGGAGGAGATGTTCATATTCTCCCTGATTCAGATTCACTTGAACATTCCTGTCAAATTAAGACTCCGAACAGAACCTGCTAAACCCCTGAGAATGTGTGAGAGATTTATGCGCTCTCCCCCTCAGCCAGCGGGCTGCTAAGGGCTTGGATTCCACATCGTTTCTGTCCTTCACGTTCAATAACATTTGCCTCACCTGAGACTCCTCATTTTCATGTATTCTTTAAAGTGACTTGCCCAGGTTTAAACAAGTCTGTGTTTGTCACAATAATAATGAGTGGTATATAGGACTCCCAAGTCATAATCTGTGTCTAGGATGCACACATGCACACACACTGTGTAGGAGGCCAGTGTTGTGTGAGGTCAGAACTAAGGTCATGTCTCATTCTGCCACATACCGCCCAGATACTTATTTTTATTTCCCTGGGTCTCAGTGTCCTCTACAAAATGAGTTCTCACCACTACCTCAGTCCAACCACCGACAATCCACCACAGACTGGGTCAGACTGTGGACATGCTGAACCCTGAAATTCTGAGTCCAGGAGGGCAGGGCTTGTCATTCCAGGACCTTGAAACATTCGACTCTGCTATCAATCTTTGCCTCTTATGAGAAAGCCGACCACACCCCAGGATCAGACTAAGACCAGCCTTGACCTTAACTCACTGTGAGGCCAGCAGCAAGGTGCCTGCCATTGAGAAAGTACGCAGGTGAACTTACCTGTGTGGCTACATACATTACACGTAGGCTAGCCTCTGTGTTGGTACAAGTTTTGAATGTGCTGGTTTGATGTCGTCGTGGGCACACGGCTCCTATGGAATGTGGTTCACAATAGCAGTACTCTCCTCTGTGTGTGGAAGTTTCACGGGAGAGGGGTTTTCCTCTGCAAGAGTAGCCCTCTGAGAGCCAGCCTACCAGTGAGGAAACGTGGCCCTATATTCCACAGGAGCTGCTGAGACAGTCCCTGCTGGTGAGGAAGCCAGTACTGGACCAGAGAGACAGAGGAGAAGGGGGGCAAGTTGGGATGTTCCTGCAATGGGCTAAGTGTTGTCAGATAAGGTTCAGGTCATGCCCAATGTCTCCTCAGAAATGGGAACCTGCTGCCTATTAATGAACAAAAGACAGCACAGGCCCCATTCCAGACCAAGGAATGTTACCCTTGGATAAGGAATTAAAGCTCAATTTTTCAAATCCTTTCAGACCTTAAGAAAACAGTCACAGCACAGAACAACTGTTCTGCTTCTCTGTGATAATTTTAGAAAACTTTTGGGGCTGGAGGTGGGAATAGGAGGTGCATGCTGTGCTATGCATGTGCAGGTCAGAGGACGACTTACACCGGACGCTCAGGCTTGGCAGCAAGCACCTCTCACCACAGAGCCCATCTCACCAGCCCCCAGAGCCACATTTTATTTGTTCTAAACAGCATCATACTGGATCCAAGAGAACTAGTTCTAAAAAGTGGCCAACAGTGTGTGAACTGGCTGGTGTAGCAACCAGTGACGAGTTTTCCGAGTATGGTTGTAAAGCCCACAATTAGTTCTTCTTGGCATACATGGCAGGTTAGCAACCCTTCCTGAGGGGTGGAGGCACATTGACAGAAAACAGACTCCCTTGAGAAGGGGCATAGATGCAACAAGGATTTCCAGGTACATTCCATAGATTTGGAATTCTCAAAAAATCTGAGTATTCCAAAGAGGCTCAGAAGTTGCTTTAGAGTTTAGAGCACCAAGGTCCACAAACCTCTTAAAACTAATTTAAAAAAATATTTTTTGAACAGACAGTGTCACTGAAAAGAAGGCAATTTCCTCCTGGAAAAAACGGTCCAAACGCTGCATTTGATGGGCAGAAGTGCCCGCCGACAGTGCCAGGGTACTCCAGGATTACTGCAGCAAGGCCTGCCTTGGTTTGAGGGATGGATTCCTTTGGAGAAAAAGAGCTCCTTGCTGCCCGAGTGTAAAGGGAGCTTTTCTGGGTGCTTCCCACCTTGCCAGCAAGCTCTGCTAGAGCTTCCTTTCCTGGCTGAGGCGCCAGCTCTTCAGCCAGCACCAGCAACTGCAAAGAAGCAGTGGAAGTTTAAGGGGGGAAGGGATAAAAGCTTAAAAATAAAAAAATCTTGATTAAACAAGCTGAATTCATCTAGAACTCATAAAGAAAAAGTAGGGCTGGGTCTCGTTGCCTAATCTCAGCACTCTGATGTCGGAGGGAAGAGAATTGCAAATTCGAGGCTGGGGGGAGGGTTTATTTTGCTCTTAATTATACAAAATAACAACACTGGTACTTGAGTGTTCTTTAATTGGGTTTTTGACAGTAAAGAAAACTTATGTAGTACATATGCCGCTTTATTACAAACTTGGGTATTCACAAATAGAAATTTAAGAAAAGAGAAATTGGGCTAGAAAGATGGCCCAGTGGTTAAGTGAACTTGCTGCTCTTCCAGAAGACCTGAGTTGCGTTCCCAGCACTCACTGGGGTGGGACGGGGTCCAAACTGCCTGAAACTCCAATTCAAGGGTGATGCAACACCCTCTTCTGGCCTCTAGAGGCACTGCATGCACACATGCAGGCAAAACACCCACACACATGAAATAAATATTTAGATTCCCTGCTTAATAACAGGGTGAACTAATCATGATAAACATGCCCAGGGTGAACAAAGAACATGGAATTATATGACAAGACAAGGTAATAATATTCAGTGAAGTCCATTTACTACCAAAAGGAGTAGAGCAGATCACAGGTAAAGAATGGTAAGATGACCTGAGTCACCACAACACAGCTGGCGGAGCAGTGGAGACACAAAGCGCAAACTTCTCCAAGGAACGGGGTGGGGTGGGGGGGATTTACTGCACGTCTTCTCCACTCCAGCATGCATTTTGCTGCACCCTACATTGTTTTGTGACTATGACTTAAACTCATCTCTAACCTAGATGGCCTCATGTCTCATGGCTACTGTTAGGGGCTTAATGGCATGCCCGTACGTGTTGTTCAATAAATACTAATCATGGACCTTGTGGTAGCTGTCTACTGGACTCCCTGAACATAGAGCTGAAGAGGCACACTTACTTCAGCGAAGGCTTTGTTTGTAAATGCACTATTAAGTCTGCAGAGCCACGTTTTAGAATGTTGGCTAAATTCAATGATCATCCATAAGCAAGTCAGATTTTTACTTCCCTACTGCAGAAGGCTGGAGAGAGAAAATGGGAGATGTAGCAAGCAATCGTCTCAACTCTTGCTGAATTGCTTGCAACTCTAAGCCAAGAGATGAAATCTCTTCATTTAGGGCCTCACTAATGACCTACTGCTTGTGGTTAACCAAGCCCATCTTGAACCACACCATACTGATCGGTTCACCGTCACTTTACCTAGGGGACAAAATGGTTGTAATTCAACATTCTAGTCGTATTTTAAGGATGCTTGTCAGTACCACTTACCAATATATGTAAAAGATTAGATTCCTTTCCCTACCCCACTTTTATAATACACAAAGGCCTTTGACACATCTAGCTTTGGTCTGTCAACTCCTATACTCATCACCCATGGAAGAGGAAGTTCAGTTGGCGCCCAGAAAATGTCATCTGTACCATGAGTTAAGGGCCTTCTGATGTGACTGTTCAAATCCTGAGTATTTTTAGGTCCCTGCTGCACACTGGCTGCTCTTCGACCTTCACAGGAAGGTCATTTTCCCACCACCATAAAAAGGGCCCCATCCCACAATCTTCCTAGATGGAGGCTTTTAAGAGTTTATGAACACCCCTTCTGCAGCAAGTCAGGGAGATATTTTTCTGTTCTCAGAAGTTCATTATGTCTGATGTCGCTGGGGACTGTGAAGATGTGTTCAGAAAGATGCTGTGTAAGGGAAAGGTCAGCCCCTTTCACATCAGTAACATTGGGAAGACAACGTTGTTAAGAAAAAGCAAGATGAGAGTGTGGCCAAGCATCACATTCCTTGTTTTCCCTTGACTTTAGATTTAGGTAAAACACTGGGTGACAAATACCCAAAGACTTGGGTACTCTGTGGGCTAAGTTACACAATGGATTCTTTGTAAGATTGTTTTTCTGTTGTTTTGTTTGTTTGTTTTGTCCCATTAGAACCTGTACATGACACTGACTGGGGTACGACAGAGAACATCTAACACCCCCAGGATGTCTAACACGTGCAGAAGAAAGCAGAGGTGAAAAATACCAAGTAGGAAAGGTAAACAACAAGCATAATATTGATAGGTGGGCTTGGTGGCCTGTGTCTGTAATTCTATACCTTGAGCAGAGGTAGGAGTGAGCTAGAGACCAATCTAGCCCACATAACAAGTTCCAGGCCAGCCAGGACTGAAGTTACATTCTGATTCAATAAAAAGCATCTTATATTCATTTAAATTTATCCAGTATGTGTAACTACTATGTGTCAACACTGTTCATGCTACTCATGGGACAGAAAATTTAAAAGATGCAAAACTCTGGCCCTCATAGGTTTGTACCCTACTACAGGAAGACAGTACTAACATAAATTTACATATATGGCAAGGTAGAAATTGACAGGGGCCACACAAGGAAACAAAGTAGGGAAGAGGTTGCAGGATGTGCTGGGTGGGAGTGTCTGCCAAAGGACCTCAGGGGAAAAGGCCACAGCCCAGGTAAGGGAGAGGAGCTCCAGGGATGAGGAACGTCAAGGACAAGAACTCAGGGGCCAGAACGTGCCTCAAAATCTGAAGGAACAGCAAGGAGGCCAATGTGTTGACTGCCTAGCTCTCCTTTGAGGAGCTGGGACAAGTCATGTCATTAACACAGCTACTCATACAGTGGAGATCCGCCTCTGCTCATGAGTACTTAGACCCACAGCCCTAGAAAGGAAGAAACAAGGAAGGGAACCTGAGTGAGCAATCGCAGATCGGAGGACCAACAAGTCTTTAGCACAACTAGACCAGACTCAGCAATGTGATAAAGAACTATTCTTATTAATAATAGAAAAAAGAAAAGGAAACTCAAACAAAACAATCCAGTCAACTAACCTGACCGAAACGTTTAGAGTTTAACAGTGACCCGTGTTCACTTTGTCATCCAACAGATGGCCAAGACAGAACCTAAATGCTCCCTAAGGAATGAATGACATCATGAAAGCAGCCTTCCGAGAGCTCCCTATCCCAGCAACTAGCTGAACAGAGAATCTGCAGGTAAGAAAGCTTATCTCAGGATGTGCACACAACATGCTACAATTAAAACAATTATATAAATAGATGATAGACAAATAAATAAATGAATAAAATGTGGTGGGCTCTCCCTCAGCTAAAAGGGTGTCCTGGGAACCAGCCTTCACTTGACAGGGGGATGAATATACTATATTATTCACATATTAGAATTGCCTGTAATAGCCGATGTAAGTAAAGACCTACATGGATCTCAAACCAAAAAAAAAAAAATCTTAAGGACGCAAACTGTAGGTATATAGAGTTATGCCATTAATGTAAAACTGTACGCATAAATGCTCATGATTTTTAATTACACACAGAAGGACCAATCATGCTTGGGAACTATATATGTACTAAGTCATTCCTGCTTACCTGAGGCCAGAAGCGGAGAAGAAAGGACAGATAAACTAGTTGCTATCATTTGTTATCATACCTATAAAGTGGAAAGATTAATGTCTTACCGTGCACAATTTCTGCTTATCGTTGAAATATTTCATATTTATTTACATTTGGAAGACAAGCCAGCTAAGACAGGAAGTGAGGAAAGACGTTTCACCCTGTTATATCTGAGGCCCACTTGTCTTACCACCAGATCTCAGTTTCTGACCTATAGAGTTGGGTGGCGGTGGAGGTGGGGGTGAACATGGAGGTAGAGCCTATCTCAGCACACTACAGGCCCTGAGTCTGATAGCCAGTAACATTGAAAAAGGAACAAAGGGGCCGGCTCTCCCAGCAGATAGAGGCGCTTTCTGCCAAGCCTCAAGACCTGAGTTCTGTTCCCCAAACCCGCACTGAAGAGAACTGACTTGAAAGTTGTCCTCAGACCTCCGCAAGCATACGGTGGTGCCCATGCGAAACATATCTCACCGGTGAATGAAGCTAAAACTGACCGCCCAACACCAGATGTCTCTCCCCAGGTCCACAGTATACAAGAATTGGATTTCTTCTGACAAACTGGCTGCCATATAAGCATAAAGGAGAAAAGGCCTTGCTAGTAAGTTATTACTAACAAAAGACAAAATTAAATCCATCAATTTAAAAAAAAAAGCTTGTTGTCACACATGTAAACAAGGATCCAGCACTTGTGGGACAAAGCAATCAAAGTCCAACCTCCCTGGGATTCACTGCTTTTTTTTTTTTTAAACTATGTTCAAACCCATAAGAGATGCAAGCTTGTGCTCAAAAAGCTAATCAAAGTCCCACTAACGGGCAAAACTAGTTCCTCCCTAGGCCGGCCTTTATAGCCTTGAGTTTGCATACCCCAGACAATGAGCAATGAGCTACTCCTGGCAGCTCCGCGCTATTCTGCGCTATTCTTCCTACCGGGGACCCCAGTCAAATCACCTGTGATCCCAGACAAGAGAAGCGGCAGGTACCAAGTGAGTGGCCTCGCATCTGCACACTTGGTCACTGAGAGTAAAAGTTGCGCTGAGCTGGGCTCCCTGGAAAAAGAAAGCCTGGCTTTATAGAAAGCTCAGGCCTCTGAGAGGTCACCCCTGCCTCTTCAAATCACACTGGGTTCCATCTGGTTTAATCCCCCATCTGCTGCCTTTAAAGACTCAAACCACCCACCCCACCCGGTCATCCCAAAAATGAGATGCGAAATCCAAAAAGAAAAACCGCAGCAAACTACAGAACCTAAATTGAAGACACAAACTGGCAGTGATGAGAGAGTTGAAAAGGATACCCGCCCTTTCAAACGGGTCGCAATGGATACCGACCTAAGCCCAGTTGCCTGGAGTGTGCCCCAACTCCAGCATCCTCCTCCCCACCCTCCTAGGAGCTGTGGTGGGGGAAAATGACAAGGAGGGTGGGGAGCAGGGGGCCGGGATAGGCCCGAGGTGGTGTCGCCTTCGTCCTCCAGCCAGCTCACCGGCTCCCTTGAGTCCGTAAAGGAACAATAGCGGACTGTGGGTCTCCAGAGCCGCCCGCCCGGCGTCTCCCGCTCGCACCTCCTTCTCCGGCTTTTCCAAGTTCAGAGTAGAGGTGGGTCGAGCCTGCGAGCAAGGATTCGGCAGCGGGACGCTTGGCAGGGCATGCAGGTGGGACGGGCTGCCCAAGGGTGCAGCCACATAGTCCTCCCAGGTCCGGTCATTCATTCCCACCCGCGCTCCCTCCTCAGACAACCCGCGCACCAGACCGCCGGAGGAGGCCAGCCCCCTTTCCTAACTTGGTCGGTCCTCTGTTTCTGCCAGATCCCCACCATCGCTCCAGTTCCTTCTCCCACCCCCACCCCCCACCAAACTATCTTCCGCGGACAGTGGGCGGCCAAGGCTGTGTGTCCAGACCGTAACTCCCGCCCCGCGCTCTCGCCCTCCGCAGCCCCAGACACAAAAGCGGGGACCAAGCCCACGGTCCGCATCCCAACCTCCCCGCTCGGCGCCGCCACTCACCCCATCCAAGCGGCTGCCTCAGCTCCTGGCTACGCTGGCCGTCCCGCCCGCCGCTTCTCCAGGAAAGCGCGGCCGCCGGGCTCGCTTCCTGCTCGGCTTCCTGCGCTGGGTCCCTCCTCCTCCTCCTCCTTCTCCTCCTCCCGACGCGGGGGTCAGTGGGCGCTCAGCTCCCGGGCTCCGCCGGCAGGGCGGGGGCAGCGGCAGCACCACCACGTGGCCACCGGGCGCCGGCCCCCGCCGACCTGGATCCCGTGGGCTAGAGGAGGGAGGTGCTAGCCACTCCCACCCCGAGCGGCCCCAAATTCCCGGAGTCAGGTGACCTAGCCCGGGCGCTGCTCCCCGGACCTGCGGGAGGTGCTCTTGGACCGCCCACGCCCGGTCCCGGGGCGAGTCCAGGACGTCCACGTTAAGTTTTGATTTCTGTGGATCGTGGGATCCTTCTGCGTGGATCTGTCTCACACCTTAACTTGAAGTTAGTGGGGACCAAGGTATGCGTGTCCCGCCGCTGGGGAAGGGATAAGGCCCCAAAAAAGTACTTGTTTCTGGTCAATCCTCAAAGTTATCTGTGGTCTTGGGAAAAGCAAGGTCAGGGGCAGAAGTCAGAGTCACTGACCCAAGCCCCTCTGAACCAGAGTCGGTTTTATTTCCAAAGTTATCCAACAGAAAGTAAACTGGAATGTACTCACATTTTCTGGGCTGAACCAGTAGATTGGAGCGACTGTTCCTTACCACTCCTCAGGTGGTAAGACAAAACTTTTCTGCTTTGCTCAGGAGTTGGGGGACATATCTCCAGCCTGGACTGACAGGCTAGATAGGAACAGGAGCGCCCTCAGCGGGGTGTCTGAGTTGGAAGTCCTTAGATTTCCTGAAGCATCCCTCCCCCAGCCCACCAAGACCTAACCTCAGAGCCTAAATGACTCCTCCATTCATTTGAGGATTTCAAACCTCTCCACTTACTCCCTTAATTTAAGCAACGTTTCCCATGCATTTTAGTCCCGTCAGCCAGCTAGAGCATAGGAAGTTTGACTCACCAAAGCTCCATGGACTCCTGTGTCTTTGGCACAGAAAGAAGGCTTTGTAACTAAGTGGGGTAGCTGTTCTTGCTAGGATCTGCTGTACGTCCCCTGAAGTTGGGAGGAAAAACAGCCAACTCCAAGAGAAGTGAGATTCACTCTTACAGTGTACAGTATCTTGGCTGTGCTTTAACATCAGATCCTGAGTGTTTTTCCCCACCCCTGCACAGCTCCTTGCCCCAAGAGAACACCCTGCCTCAGCCTTCACAAGCCAACTTGCAACTAAAACACAAAAGCTTCATCCTTAGCTCAATAGTCTCTGCTTCCTCATGCCATGCATCAAAAAGATTTGCTGGGTTGGAGATGCTGCCCACTCTACAGGTGATGGAGAACTCAGACCACACTAAAAGAAACACATCTGTGGGAGGCAGAGGCAGGCGGATCTCTGTGAGTTCGAGGCCAGCCTGGTCTACAAGAGCTAGTTCCAGGACAGGCACCAAAAACTACAGAGAAACCCTGTCTCGGAAAAAAAAAAAAAGAAGAAGAAGAAAAAGAAAAGGAAACCCAACTGGTGAGCACTTTGTTTAATCCTGACAATTTCTAGAACCCAGGCTTTTATCTTGTTTCATTTAATCAGTTACCCCAGAATGTCTGAGTGCCATAGAATACTGAACCTACAGCATTGAGCATAGCCACCCGTGGATTTTTTTTCACCCTTCATTTTGTTGCATCAAAGGCAGCAAAGCATAAAGAGCTACTTTGGAAATGTCAGTGTGTACGTATTGTTTAGGGACCGGTGACGAGTCATAGTTACACTATTAAACAAGTGTCTAGCCAGCCTTTCCTTCGCCCAAGTCCTGGCCTCTGCTAATCATTCCCAGTCACCTGTACGGAGGAGTCTCTGTCAAGCTGCCGGGCTCCCCTAGGTGTCACGTGTGCTGCTCTCCTTCCTTTACAGCCCAGCCCTCTGCGGCAGGTCCAATGCGTGTGAGGCACTCTGTGGCAGGAAGACTGTGCCAAAACCGTTTCTAGAATCACTTGTTTCAATGTCAAAATTGGCAGCCAATATACTCTAGCTAAAGTCTCCTCCTGTCTCAGACAATAGGTAATATTCTCCCTCCTGCATGGAAATTAATGGTGAAGTTTGGGGTTAGGTAACAACAGCTCATCGATCTGTTTTTGTTTGGCCCAGAACTTTTAGAAATGCTAGCTGAGCTCAGGATATTTGGATATGTCTGGTACTGTAAATGGGCAGCAAGAATGAAGTGAGCATCTGCTATCTAAAGTCTGTTAAAATCCGATGGGATAAGCAGGTTGCATTCCTTTATCCCCAGCCAGGGAACAGTGGCACAATATATATTGCAATGAATACTAAGAGTAAGGAGATCAGGTGGTCATCCGTTTCTTTGTTTTGATTTATCCAGACAGGGTTATTTCTGTATAGCCTTGGTGGTCCTGGAACTCATTCTGTAGACCAGGGTGACCTTGAACTCAAAGAGATCCACCTGCATCTGCCTCCCAAGTGCTGGGATTAAAAGTGTGTGCCACCCATGGCTTCAGAGCCATTTATTTTGCTTACTTTTGAACTTGAAGTGTTCTAACCTCTTCTGATCTTAATTTCCTAATCAACAAAAGAACATACACCAAATTACATGGCCTCTTAGAACCTTCTCAGTTCCAATCCCTAAACCTATTCTTAATTTGCAGGCCTTTTATAAGAAAACCACCTTCTTGTTTTTAGGGTAAAGAATTCTCTAATCATTGTCTTGTCACGCCAACACACTGTAAACTCCAGAGATAACATCTAGCACCTAGTAGGACTTCATGAATGAAACACAGTGATTGGTAAGGCACAGCTTTTGTGTTTGAAGCTAAATCATATCACATCTCTTCTTCCTTGCTCAATCTCTCATCAGTGGTGGTTCTTCTCAGATTAGGAAAAAAAAAATCACCCGTCCCTGCCTAAGAAAATAGATATCATACCATAAAACTTTCCTTAGTGTGTGGTGAGTGCTGCAGTTTGGGTCTGAGATGTCCGTGTGTGTGTGTGTGTGTGTGTGTGTGTGTGTGTGTGTGTGTGTGTGTGTGTGTGTGTGTTCAAGGCTTGTCCCCCAGGACTGTGTTATTGGGAGATGCTGAAACTTTTAGTAGGTTTCTGAGAGGCATTCATTTCAGGCCCAACGGACATGCCCTTGCAGGTGTTTGTCTACCCAAGTATCTCCATCTTTATCTTTGCTTCCTGGCCATGAAGCAAGCAGGGTGGCTGTGCCATGGGCACTGGCCATCATGCAATGCTTTGCCACAAGCCCATGAGCACCGTGACCATGCATTGTGGACTGCAGTCTCTGTACCTGTGAACTAAAAGAAGACTTTCAGCCAAGAGCGACTGCACGTGCCGGTAATCTCAGCTCTTGGCAGGGGAATCAGGAGTACAAAGTCATCTTTATCTTCATGATGAATTCAAGGCCCGATCGGGCTATATGAGACATCATCTCAAATGTCCAAATTAATTAATTAAAGCTTATCTTTTAATAGTTTGGCTATCTCTCGTATTCTGTTACTGTGAGGGGACACTGACTCACAGTCAGCATCTGACCCCCACTTTGTCTAGTAAAAAGCAGCCAGACTGAGAGAAATGTGGGGCTCTGGAGCCAGTCCAGAGAAGAAAGGGAAAACATAATACAGTCAGAAGGCTGGGAAGAAATAATCTACACATACACACACACGCTCAAATACTCATAGAAAAAAACATTCTTTTTACATTTCCCAGTAAGAAGCCACTAACACAGAAACATATTAATAAAGTAACTTTAGATTGTGAAATTTAGCAAGTCTGTCGTGGTAAAGTGGCTTCAAACATTAATTGGTTTGTGGTTTTTGAACTAACCAGAAAGCTGGCAGACACCTTTCTAAAGGTAGGTCATTCTACTTTGCGTCTAGCAAGGCTGCACACCTACTCAGGAGAGGAGGCTACAGGAAGCCCTGCCTCAGCAACCTGCTCGCAGATGGGCTGAGCATCTTGGCCTTGGCATTACAGACCTGAGAAGTCCTTAAAGCTCTAGCGATGATGCAGGAGTGCTGCTCAGTGCTATCCTGTCGAGTTTGAGGGTGGCAGATGCTACAGGTCTACTGGGTACCAGATCTACTACAGAATATAAAATGAAAAATCTACCCAATTACACATGCTAGTAAGGAGGAAAAAAATGAATGTCTTCAAACCCTTTTTATATTGATTAAGAATATAAATGATAGTATATTCTATGTCAGCATTATTATTATATTTTACCTATTTCTTTCTTGATCAAAAAAAATGTGGTGACTAGTATTTAGTTTAAGTGGTGGACTGCTTGCCTCATGCAGCCACAAGGTCCTGGGTTCAATCTGCAGCACCATATACCAAAACAGATGGTTAATAGAAAACTAAGAGGTTATTATTCAACTTACATTACATTTCTCTTTAGTGACGTTGCTTTAAGGGCTGATGTTATGAGCAAACACACTTTAGCAGGTGCTACATATCCGGACCTTTTCTACGTGATCAGCTACAGCGACCTAGCAAGGCCTTTTCTAGGTGATTAGCCACAGCTTAAGTGTGGTTAAGTGTCTAATCTTCTGTACTTTTCGATAGTAAGGGGGAGTTGCAAATTCTGGACAGATTTGAATAAAGGACAAAAAGCAAAAACTGGCAACATCTTAACCTCATGTAAGAGTTAGGTCAATTAATCCTTATGTCAGTTTGATGGAACAGAAGGACCTGGGACACAGAAAGAGTAAGCAATTTGCCCAAAGTCATCAGGTTCTGATCAGGTAGTAGGGGTTATGATTCAGCTTAGGATGCTCTGGCGGCAGAGCCTTTGTCCTTAACTGTACTGCAGTCCTATCTACATGAGACCCAACATGGATTTCCTAAGTGTCGTTTCTCCTAATATCCCGACCAACTCAGGCATTATGTTATCCTATAATTTATAAATGGGGAGACTAGGTTTCACATGGACGCAGAAATGTGTACAATTCACAGAACTAGAAAGAATAGAGGTAAGAATTTAAGCCTGGTTGTCCAAGTCTAGAATGGGCCTTTCAGCCATTGTTCTACTGGCCATTAGGCCACATCTACTAACACATGACAATCAAGTTCTTCCCCCTTTTTTAGCTCTGCGGAGGACTGATTTTGGGAGGATAAAGCCTCACCCAGCATCACCCTAGGTACAAGCAACCAAAGGCATGAAAAGTTTCACCCTGATGGCCTTTCCTGTCTCAGAACATTTAAAGCTAATCCTCATGGGTACCCCATTGCCAAGTTGTTTCTTTTACTGTGGTCATCAGAAAAGCCAGAGAATGTCCCCCCATTCAGGCTACAGAAGATGTTCTGAAGGGTTCACAGACATCCAGAAACAGCTCTCACCAAGCTCCAGAGTCAGAAGAGGTACCTTAGCATGTGAGTTCATATGTACACCATGCATGGCTTTTCTGGCTTCCTCTGGTGAAGGTCACAATCTCAGGAGCCCTTTAAAGTCACCTTTGGGAGAAATGAAAGCAGAAAAAACTAACTACTGAATGTCTACTGAGTTAAGTTTCCAGGGGAGATATGAACAAACTCTTACCTGTCCCAAGTGAGACACCAGAGCCAACCAAAGTAACAATACCATCCAAGTCCAGCTTGATGGACTAATGAGTTTATGGGAGATAGGTGACCCCAAAGCATCGGCATCATCCCAAAGTCACATCTCAGCATATGTGACAACCTCCTGAGAATTGCATAGGCGGAATCCCCTCCAGTTAACCTTCTGTCTATACACTAGCACCTTCTGAGACCCATTTGTAGTTGGCACAACTGGATGCGGAGGGCACAAGAGGAAAGGAATAGCCAGGCAGTGGTTTTAATCCCTTTAATTAAAGGTTTTTAACACCTTTAATCCCAGCACTTGGGAAGCAGAGGCAGGAAGATCTCTGAGTCTGAGGCCAGCCTTGTCTACAAATAGAGTCCCAGGTCCACCAGGACTACACAGAGAAACCCTGTCTTGAAAAACAAACAAACAGAACCAAAAAGAAAAGGAGAGAGTAACTGGGTTCTGAGAAGAGGGGCTAATGACCTCCCACTCCCTCATTCTGAATGTCAACAGGTTTAATCTGGTAGAGGTTCTCGTGTTGCTCTAATTAAGATGGTAACAGGGAGCTGGAGAGACGACTCAGTGGGTAAGAGCACCTGCAATGCAGCAGAAAAGACCTAAGTGAATCCCCAGAACCCACAGAAAAACAGGGCCTTTCAGTGCAATGAGAGCCAACCAAGGCGATGAGGTAGAGAGTGACAGACAAGGACATCCAATATCTTGCTCTACCTCTATCCACACATTCATGTATGTACACCATACCACACACATGTGCACATGCACACACACACACACACACACACACACACACACACGTTGATACCATCAGTTATGTTGAAGGATGCTGTCCCACAACAGTGTTTCATGCCCATGTCCTTGGATGCTGGTTAAAATGGCCTGATGTGGGTTGTGACATCAGCATCTTTCACTGTCTTAAATCATCACCACATAGGGCCCTCTGCAGGGTTGGCTATCCTAGCTGGACTGAGCTATCCCTCAGCCTTGCAAACAGAGTGTAACACAGGTAGAGTGCAATTGCTTTATCAGGCCTTACAAAAGTTCTAAGTTCTTGCTCCAGAAGGGGTGATTCTAAGCCCAGCTGCTATTTCTGTTGTACTCTTGTTTTCTGTTATGATGCTTTCCCTGAGCTTTGAGAACCTCATACTCTCCATTTGAGACATATCAAGTTCTGCTTAGAAGCTGTTTTAGTTCGGACTACTTCTTCATCCAGGGAGTTCATCTGAATACTATTTTTGCTGATAAGTTTTTGTTTTATCTGCTGATGTTCTGTTTTTCAAACACCCTGTAGCCATTTGGCTTCTGATCTCGCACTTTTCCCTGTCTCCATCCTCTCTAAAATCCTCAGTAATTTCATGCAGCGGACGCTCAGTGTTTTTAAAACTCACCTTCCTGCTGTGGGTGAACACACACGGCAGACTGTTCCTGCTTAGGGCACTTGACTGCCCCGCTGGGAAAATATTCTACACAATTCCATCCACTCTCTGTTTGCTTTGCTTTCATGCAAATTCCTCAGCTCTCCAACCGTACACCTGGAGGAGGGTTGTCACAGTCAGGATGGGAATTCTCTAAGTTAAACTTCGTCCTTGCCTCTTATACAAGACTCCTGTAATTTCTCATTCTAGAATTCTGGTTTCAGTTGCAGAATATGAAGATGATTGGCAACATGTTCTGGGTGTCTTTGTCATTCCAGAAGAGGAAAGAGGGGTGGAATTGGGGGAGCCAGGGAGGTCTGTAGCAAATGGTTCCTGTAACAGAGCTAAAAAGAGCTGGCAAAAGGACGGCCAGTGGAAACCAGCAAAGCAGGAAGGAGTAAGCAAGACTGCCCCAGATTCCTAGAACCCCCAGGACACAAAAGGCAGGAAGATGAATTGTCTACAATAGTAAAACAGTAAGTGGGGACAGAGAAGGTTCTGGGGCAAGAGATATCTGGGTAGTTATTGGTCACCCAGGGGGGAGTAGGTCCCTTGAATTGTGTAACAAGGAAGAGAATTTTGGAGGCTCTTTGAAAAGAATCACAAAACAAAGAAAGTTGGCATGGAGTAAGACTGGGAACCTCTCACCCAGAGACCCAGGGCTCAGGGACAGAGAGGGAGGCAGAGCGCTGAGGGGGTCTCATATTTGCTTTGTGGCCTTCTGGAAAGTATTTTAAACACTTTTATTTAAACTGTGTGTCTTAAGAGGGCTCTCCACTTACTTCCAACTTGATGTGCTCATATGAGCAAATATAAATTATGGGAACATTCCTCCTCTTCCTGGTTCTCCCTCCTGGGCCCAGAATCTGTCCCACCCAGAGTCTTGGCATTCTCTCCTGAATGCTTGTTCCAGATGGAAACAGACTAGACACTAGAAGGGTGCTTGGGAGAAGCTATAGTGTGTGTGAGGTGAGTTCTGTGGAAGGCCAGGGAAAGCAGGGAGGCCGTATGCAGACACCGGGTCCTGAAAGTCCTCTGAAGGTGACCTAAAGGGGATTCTCAGCCAACTCAGAGCTGCTGCCAGAATCATGGTGGAACTGAGCTTCACCTTCTCTTTGCCTTGAAACATGAAATAAAGTTGGAAAATGAACATTTCTTAAGCACACAAAGCTGATATGCTCAGGCAGTAAATTTCAAACTTACTAAGTGACGTCTATGCTTAAAAGCTATGTTAAATTGCTTCGTCTTTCTTGCCTTCCCATTGTTCATTTTGGACAGAAAACAGTTAACTAAAAGGAAGCAAGTGTTCTCTGCCTGGTACAGAATAAAGGCAAAATAATACCATTTTATCAGTATATAAGGAAGCATCAAAGAGTCATAAAAGTTGGGGGAGAGGAGAGAGCGGCAAATAGAGAATCTACTGTCATTAGGGCTGCAGCTTTTAGGATACTATTTGCTAGATCTTACAAAGAAACTTTATCCACTCAATGTAAGCTACAACATTAAACTCACAAGGAAATATGAGATAATTTTTGGTCCTTAAGGAACCCCCATCCCACTTGGAGTGATAACATGAAGATAATTGTACTGTGGGAGAGTCCACTACCTCATCCTAATGTATGTCTTTGGAATTCCTCCAGTTGGTTATTAATTCAGAAAATCTACAGACCTCTCCAAGCGCAGCAATTATCCCAAGAAGCTACCCCTTCATATAAGAAATTCACATCTATAAAGGAAATCTGTGTTAGTAATAACCAGTGGGTACTGGTTCTCCGCTGGTGCCCTCCTTTCTAAGAACCATCATTTCACAGCAAGAAGAGATCTGGACCCTGACACCTGGTCCAGTCAGAGGTGACAAGCCCCCCATCTCCTGGGACACTTCAACACTTCATCTGCACTGCAAGCTCTTTCTCTGTACAGCTCCTTTACAACCTTCCCCGGGTGTCCAAGCCCTTAACCATTTGTTTGGCTCTATAAATAAGCTTCAGAGTCTGCCAAGCAACCCTTTGTATCTTGCACGTCTCCTGCCTTCTGTTTCTACATGCTAATGAGCCACATTCTTTTCTCCTGTTACTGTGTGTATGCCCTGTTTATCTGTAGACTGTTAAGCTATGAAGGGTAGATGACTAAATGTTAAACATCTCTAAGGGTTAGAAGTCAGCCAAAGAAGGGAGCTAGTGACTTATGTTTCTCTGTTTCTATGGCTTTACAAGGTCACAGGACTGGCCAGTCAAGCCATTGAAAGGCGTGCATGCTGTCCTGCTGAAGTCTTACCTCACTGGAGAGTCACTAAACGCTTCCTCGACTGCCTTTATTCCTCTGTGCAGCTAGCACTGAGAACTGCCCACCACACTCTACAGCTTCCAAGCTAGTTATTGTCAGGTCCCAAGGAAACTCCAGTCCCCCGGACTCCAAAAGGCAGTTCAAATACCCAGAAATAAGTTCAACCTGGACTATAGATTGATTCTTCATGGTTAGATAAAGACCAACATTCCTCAGGAATGGGTGAAGCCAGTTTCCGCCTGCCAAAAGGAGTCACTTCCTTTACCCCTGACAAAAGAGACGTATGACTCTCCAGTTGAATATATCTTTAATACCTGTCTTAGCCAGTGGTCTATTTCTGTGAAAAGACACTATGACCGTGGCAACGTTTATAGAAGAAGGCATTTAATTGGGATTTGCTTGCAGTTTCAGATGTTAAATCTATTATCATGGTGCGGAGTATGGCACCATGCAGGCAGACATGGGACTGGAAAAGTAGCTGCAGGTAACAGGAAGAGAGAGAGTAAGCCCACCCCAGTGACATATGTCCTCCAACAAGGCCACACTCCCTAATCCTTCTAATCAATATCACTCCCTGATAGCTAAACATTCAGATATATGAGCCTATCGGGGCCATTCTTACTCAATCACCACAGCATCTACCAGCATAGCAAGGTCCATGCTAGACTTCAGACTTTTTCAGTCCTTGCTCACAAGTACTCATTATATATTTCAAAGCCCCATGCCAGTCTCCTGGCCCTTCCGGGCCCATAGCCACTCACCCTTCTCATGACTCAGCTATTCTCCCTAATCTCTGTTCTTGCTGTTCTTCGTGTGCTCTCTCTATTATCTACCCCTTGCTATTCCCCCTCTGTCACAGATAGCCCCAGTCATGCCTAGGGTGCTGGCCATGTCCAGTGTGTTTCTCTTTCTCTCTGCTCCAGACTCCTCCAGATGCCTCTGACTGGGTCTTAGCGCACCCGGATGAGGATGAGCTGGGTCCTAGGAAAGGTACCTGCGCTGCTCACCCGTTCCCCAGCCTCCCTCAATCCCGGAGACAGCAGATGCAGTGGGGAGTCGAGTCAAGCAGGAACTCGTTTATTTTTGTGCAGTAAACATCTTTTAAAGAAAAAAAAACCACAGGAGGGTGGAAAAAGAGCCATCCAGTCACTTTAAAGGTCACCCTATCACACACTCAGGAACCCTACATTTACTCTATTGTCTGCGAGTTGTTCACTCGCTGACATCATCTTGCCTGGTTCTGGTGTCAAATCGGGTCTTGGTTTAAACAACTCAGGGCCCACCCGTCTGACTTTCGTTTGGCGCCATCTTAGCTGCCCATGTGCCCTACAACACACCTCAACCATATCATGGAGTGGTCACGTTGGCAGGTTATTTTTTTTTTCTTTTCTGCACTTCTCTTGCATATATCTGGTGCTCAAAACCCCTCACATACATTAATAGGTGATGGGAACTCAACAGAGCTCTAATCAGCTGCTTATGATTCAATGCCAATGGCTTTAATTTTTAAAAAAATGATTATTTCCTTCATATTTTAAAAAGTTACCAGCTTTGGATCAGAGACTCAAGAATGTCAGAGCTGAGGTTTTTGTGGTCCTTTTGATGGTCCCTTATCGTCACAAGATGTCCTGTCTATCTGCAGCATTGAATAAGTGTTTCAAGCAGGCAGAAGGGGAATAGACACCCAGCAAAGCACACCCTCTTCAGAACAGTTTTCAAATGTTTTTACTAGAATATACAAATTATATATGGGGCTTTGGTGTGATGTTTTCATACATGTACATAACGTGTTTCAATTATGTTCACTCTTGCCACCTTCCTACTCTTTAGGATATTTTTTTAAAGGCTCCACCCAATTCATGCCTAGTACTGCAAACCTGGTCAAAAGCCCAAGGACCCAAGGCTGGGGAGGTCATAGGCTTTAGAAGGAAAGCCTCCTATTGTGGTTTTGCTCTATGTCAAACTTTCTCCTAAATATGCATGTCTGTGCTCAGATTAGTGCCGCTCTCCACCTGCCTGAGAAGCTTCCTTTCCAGTGGGCAGCCACCCAATACAGAGACTCAAAACTGGTCAACATGCTGATAAAAACGTGACTGTTGCGTGCTCAGCTGTAGATGGGATAGGTGTGCCAACCTCACACTGAGCGAGAGAGCAGAAAGAATGTAAGCACTGGAGGATGGGGAAGATTGCATGGCCAGTATGACAATGAGCTCACAGCGAATGTGATTACCTGCAGAAGACCTGTGTGACATCAAGTCACTCAGTGGTTCCATCATGAGTGGGCGAGAGAATCAAAAGGTCTCAGCCCGTGATGAGGCACTATTGGCAATTGGTGGTGGTTGGGGTAGGAGGAGTCATTTTTCGTTGAGGGATGTGTCCGGTGTTAGGTTTCCCATGCTCGTGAAGGTAGCACTAATTGGACTGACTTAGTGTTATCGAGGGGAAAAATGGGGGCGCAGGGTAAGAGAGATCGGTTTGCAGTTAAGAGCACTGGCTGCTCTCTCAGAGGACTTGGGTTCAGTTTCTGGTACCTTCAGGGTAGCTTATAACCTTTGCTAACTCCAGTTCTAGGGAACCCAATGCCCGCTTTTGGCCTCCAAGGGTATCACATCCATGTGATGTACATATATTCATGCAGGCAAAACATTCACACATAAATTTTTTAAAAAAGGGCACTAAAGTGGGCAGGGCACATGTTGGATGATATGGGAAGTGAGGAGTGGGTCAATATAATCTAGATTCCTTGTATGTGTCATGAAATTTTCAAAGAATAATTTTGAAATTAACTTTTAAAAAGAAAAGGGGTAAAGCTTCACCAGTTATCTTTTGTTGGGTGAACAGCAACCTATGAACACACGCCACTAAGAGGAAAGAATGGCAATAAAGAGTTTTTACTTTGGAATATCACACACCATAGAAACTTGGATTTCTTTTAATAGGAAAACAAGAAGACTGGATACTGACTTTATCTGTTACTGTAAACTGAGGGATTCCAGGACCATCATCCCCAAATATGACATCCTGGAATGTGGAGTATTTTAAATTAAAGGAATGTGGAGGGCAGTAGATGTTGCAAGAGAATGTCTCTGGAGTCTCTTGTTTTCTTAAAGTCTGTGTCTCCACCCGAAGGAAGAAAACAATGACCTCTGTTTCCTCCCCCCAATTTCTGTGAGTCAAACTTGTATCACAGGAAGCACTTAGGTCTGCTGGCACTTCTGGACAGACCTACATCCCACCAGTACCCTTTATTCTGGCTCCACAGAGAATCACTAACAATCCGTTATCTACTCAGACAGCCCAGTGGTCTTTTTACCATTTTACCCTCAATCATCCCACTGAGTTCTCCTAAAAACCATTTACTGTCTCTCTGACATAGCTCACTCTCCTTAAATAAAGTATATAAAATTGTAAAATCAAAAAACTTCATGGTTCACAGGTAATCACACTTGTGTGATTTTCCCGAGCTGAGATTTTTCCCTTTTAACAAGTTTACATATCTGTCTTTTCCTTTGTTAATGTTTTTGGTCATCAGTTCTTAAGTGAGACACATAAGGTGAAAACGCAGCACTCAAAGTGACGCCACGTCCTGAAATGTAGGCATCCTGTGGCCCCCTACTGATCTTCGGAACTTCATTCTCGGCAAAGGAGAAATCCCAGGACATCAAACACCCATGTCCTCAGACAAAGACGGGTTAGGAAAAAAAAATCATTCTCTGCCAAAATGCAGTCAAGAAAGAAATGTGATTTTCTTGGGTACCGGTGAAAGGAATGAGAACACAAATACAAGAGCTTTCTGACAGCTTGTAATCCTAAACCAGACCTTGGCAGAATCTAGTGCAGATACTTCTGTGGTCTGGGAAGCCTTGGGTAGAAAAAATATTTTATAGAAAAGTAAATTTTATTCAAAGTACACCAAAGCCTCTAGCATGTGTGAGGATACTCCTTCAGCCAGGCTTTGGGAATTCTGATTCTTAAGAGGAATCTCTCAGAAACAATCAACATAAAATTTTAAGTTTTATGTTATGGCTATGCAAAGGAATACAGAAGTGATATTTACCTCTCCTACCATACGAGGGCCCAGAGTTTGCCCTCTTCAGGGGTCCTCTGTCTTCTGTCATCTGAGCACACAACAAGATTGCTTTCTTCAGATAACGCTCACCTTGATTGTGAACTTCCCAGCATCCAAAACTATGAAAACTAAAATCCACGCTAATTGCTCATCCCTGGTACTCTATTATAGCACCCAATCTGACAAGAACATTTGGTAAATTGCAAGGAAAGGTTTCAGAATTGTTTCCTAATGCTTTACACAGAGATGAAGGTATGGAAACCATGAAATTGAGGCTAATTGACATTAATGAAAAATACTGAAAACACTTGAAATTGGACTTCTAGAAGAATAGACGGAAGAAAGTAAAGGCAACATTCAATGTTATAATGAAAAACATGGATATGCAGAATTGGCAAGAATATGATTTCTCAGATTGGTAGAGAAATATATCAGAAATCAAGCAAAAACTAAATGAATATCTAATGTTCTGCCGAAACTTTAAAAGATTAAGGTCATAGACTTAATTAAAAGACCCAGAGAAAAAGATGGCAAATAAAAAAAATCAAATACTTATCTTTTCAATAAAAGTAAGAGAATCTAGAATTGTATACCCTGCTAAACTATCTTCCAAGATTAAGAGGAACTTAAAGATATTTTCAGAAGAATATAGGATGATATAATATGCATTGTGGTTTCTTCATAGAATCCTTTATGCCTGCCTCCGTTACACAGATTTCCACAGTAAAAAACTAGACTGTTCTGAACCACCACTTGTGTGGCACTTACAGAAGCATTAAAATTCTTTATATTGCTTGGGTCCCTAGAAAGAAAGAGCTGGTAGATGACACTGTCTACTTAATGTCTATACTCCAGTCATTCTTTTGCCACCTTTTTTTTCCTTTCCTTTTCTTTCTTTCCTTTTTATTTGAACAATACATCAAAGTCACATGTAATTATGTGTATAAATAGTATTGGCAAGGATCTGTTGGAGGGCAGTCATATCTGATACTCTTTTGATTTGGGAACAGAAAGAGGAGTTTCAGTTGCTTAAGGATGTGCTGGGGAGTTTATGTTATGGATAGAATTCTTCTTCCCCAACCCAAATCCTCTGTTCCTCGGTACCTCAGAACGTAAATTTGCAGAGATTAGGGACTTTAAAATGATAAGGTAAAAGGAGGCAATTTGGGTGTGCCTTATTCCAATCTGGTGTTTTTAATAAGATAAGAACCCAGAGGCACAAAAGCATGACTATGTGAAGAGATAGCAAGATAGCAACTGTATGCAAACCAAATGGATGGACCTAAAAGGAAACCAATCCTGCTGCACCTCGCTCTTGGATTTCCAGCCTTTAGAGCTGGTGTTTAAATTCCTAGTCTGTGGCATTTTGTTCTTTCTGGTTTGCTGTAGCTAAGACAGTCTTACTTCTGTACATGCCTTCTCCCCAATACCAAGGTTCATTTGGGAGAGGGGGCACTAGATATTCATTTTCGGATTGGGTGTGATGCTGCATGCCTTGAAGTGCTCAGAAGGCTGAGACAAGATTGAGGCCAGCCTGGGCTACATGGCAAAACCTAGTTTTAAAACAAACAACCGAATTCATCTTTTCTTTCTGTAGATCTGATGTCATGTGGCCAAGCAGACCCAAGAACTCTGACTGCTAGGAAACCCGCATGCTATATGGCACGAGAAATGGCCAGTCACGCTGACTGCCCGAGCATAGCTAAGGCCAGTCTTGGGCTGGAGTGAAACCATTATGTAGTACCTCCCATCTTTCCTTTCAAAGAATTTCTTCCTCGTGTCTTCCTGGCCAGGGTTCTGCACAAGCAGAAGCTGGATTTCCCCCTGGCTGTGCTATGCCTCTGTTCTTTATAATGCTCAGACCCAAGAGTTGACTCTTCTGGCTCTGGGATATGCACTCTTTCCCAAAAGTGTGTTGGGTAAGATGTTGAAAGACCAGACCAGACAGTTCCACAATCCAGATAGGAAAACTTGAGGAGACAACTATTTTCTATGCTGTGCACCAGAGGCATGCTGCCATTGCATGAAGGAAGGCAGAACATCTCTGCTACAGGCAAACATAGGAAGAGGCTTTGTGAGGCCTTGAGAACTCTAGGCAAATGCAGAGAGATGTAGGAAGTTCTGTGGTACTCAAAACAATTTGTGTTGTTTTGGTATGATTTGCTAGACTGTTTGGTATTGATAGATTTGAAAGTTAAATTTTGTAATGTGCTTGGTAGACTATTACAGCCGGTCTCAAATTCCACTGCTTTTCTTCTTCAAAACCAAACAAAGGGAACTGAATGGTACTTGAAACCCATGGATTCTCAAAATACTTCAGGTCGTAGGATTCAGGAAAGAGTCTCTTCATTCTTTTTTAAAGATTTGCTTATTTATCTACCTATCTATCTATCTATCTATCTACATATAATATGTAATATAATACATATATATGTATGTATGTATTTTGTCTGCACATATGTCTCTGCACCACATGTGTGCAGTGCCCATGAAAGATTTTTGGATCCCGAGTTATAGCTGGTGTCATGTGGGTAGTGGGTCCTCAGAACGAACAGCCAGGCCTCTTAACCTCTGAGCTATCTCTCCAGCTCCAGTCATCCTTACTTGACTATGCTCAGATGCACATCACTGTCCACCTTAGCCTGTGGGATAGGGTCTCCCCTGAGCCTGGAGTTGGTGGATTTAGCTATCTTGGCTGGCCAGAAACCCCCAAGAATCCATTGCATCCCTGGGGCTAGGATTAGGGTGCTGCAGCTGGTTTTTTACATTAGTTCTGGGCATCCAAACTCAGATCCTCACACTTCCCTGGTAAGCACTTTCTGTCTGTCCTAGCTGGTTTTATGTCAACTTGGCACAGGCTAGAGTCATCAGAGAGGAAGGAGCCTCAGTTTAGAAAATAAGATCCAGCTGTAAGGCATTTTCTTAACTAGTGATCAATGGGGGAGGGCCCAGCCCCTGTAGGGGTGGTGCCATCCCTGGGCTGGTGGTCCTAGTTTCTATAAGAAAGCAGGCTGAGCAAGCCATGGGAGCAAGGCAATAAACAGCACACCTCCATGGCCTCTGCATCAGCTCCTGCCCCCAGGTTCCTGCCCTGTTTGAGTTCCTGTCCTGACATCCTTCAGGGATGAACAGCAATGCTGAAATATAAGCCAAATAAACTCTTTTCTCCCCAACATGCTTTTCAGTCATGGTATTTTGCAACAGAAGTAGGAACCCTGACAAAGACATCTACTGAGCTGTCTCCCCAGCACTCTTCCCCATTTATCCGGACCATCCTGGAAATCATGGTTCTCCTGCTTCAGCCTGTGTGTCACCACAGCCAGTTACCTGGTATTTTCCCTTCCTAACCAATGCATTTAAAGTTTCCACAACATTCGAGCACTTGTTGGAAAATTGCCCATCTGTACCCTGCTGAGCTGAGGGGTGACAATAAGTCTTGCTGTGGGAGGTGAAATGAGAACAGAGTTTTAAGTGGCTCCCACAAATGGACATTTAGGATCCTGTGTGTGCTTCACCGCAGCTCCATGCCCTGCCTCCTTCTGAGGGAGGCATAAAATCATCCCCATTCACCTTGAGCTTCTGAGCTACAGTTACGTGATGCACTCTTGTTAGCTCTCGTGGCTGAGGAGTAAAAGCAAGATGTGTGTGACCGCAGAACAACCTCCCTGTCCCAACCAATACAATATATAGATGGCTATAAGACATTAAACTTCACACAAATTTTAAGTAAAAAGGTTTTGATTTATAAATATATTTTGAAAGATACTATGTTTTTATTTAGGAGGGTTTTTTTGGTTTTTTTTTCCCTTTTTTTATTGATTTTTATTGAGCTCTACATTTTTCTCTGCTTCCCTCCCTGCCTCTCCCCTCTTCAACCCTCCCTCAAGGTCCCCATGCTCCCAATTTACTCAGGAGATCTTGTCTTCTTTTTTTTTTTTTTTTTTTTTTTTTTTAAATGAGGAAAAGGCACTAAATTCTGCTCCCAACAATTCACACGATCTGGCATCTTTTTCAGATCAACTTCATTGTGGTAAGTCTAGGGTGGGCAGAACAGGTTTGTTTTCCGCTAAAGGATTCAGATTATAAACATGTTCAGATTGTGGCCCATCTAGACTCTTCGGCAGTTACCGAGTTACTGGGCTCCATCTTTGGATGCCAGATGTGGTCATAGAGTGCATAGACTATTGGACACGACAGTGTTCAGATGGCACTTGAGTCATCAGAGAAACCTTGGCCCATAACTTGCCTACCACTTTTCTAGGCCATGGAGATCCACATATATCCATATCCCTTTCAACCACTCATGAGGAACAATATCAATCTGTCCAGTATAGGTATCTGATCATTTTCTCTTGCAATCTTTTGCTTACTCAACAATGATCCTCTCAGTTTAACCTCCTATAATTTCGTTAGTGTATTAGATCATGGCGAAGGAGGAAAACATGGAACTGACAATATGTCTTGGGTTGCTCTTGATACTGTAACAAAATACCTTAGACTAGATAATTTAAAAAGAACTGAATGTATTTCTCATGGTTCTGGAGTCTGGGAAGGTCAGAATCAAGGCACAGAGATTTACTGTCTGGTGGGAGAAGCTTTGTGCTTCCACGTCCCTGCGTTTTCACAGGGCAGAGGAGATGGGGCCCGGAAAGGTGCTATCTTATTCCTTGAACACCAATCCCATCCACGAGGGCCAAGTTCTCATGACCCAGATCCCCCTAAAAGCCCCACATAAAAAGTCACATGTTTTCATTAAGGGTTAAGTTTCAACATGAATTTTATAGAGAGACGCAAATATTTCAACCACAACACAAAGCTATTTACTCACAGTGTTAAGATCAAAGTGGATGGAGACCAATAATAAATAAGTGAGCACATAAACAAATGGAAGCATTTCTGATACAATGAGTACACTGGAATAAAAAATCTCATATGTCATGGAAGGGACCTCTGCAGAGCTGACCTTTAAACTGAGGTTCCCGGGGTCACCTAGATTAACAGGACAGAGGTAATTGTCGACACTCCTTTTTTCACCCAAACCCCCATTAGTACCATCTGAATGTCTTTTCCCACAATTGGGAGAAACAGATTTTAAATGCAGCAACACGGTGGCAGTCACGTTATAGGCTGAATGAAATTCAGTTGGTGTGCAGTTATCCAATTCATTCATCAGTGTGATGGCTACTCACCCCAGTCTCTGTTTTGTTCCTGGGGAGGCGAAGAATAGAGAGCTGTGAGGGAACTTATATAGTCCCCGGGAGGGGAGGGCCCAGTTCTTGGGTTCTCAGTTCCTAGCCAGAAATGCAGGAGGGCCTGCTTACTGTATCAAATGGGTGAAAAGGA
This sequence comes from Ondatra zibethicus, assembly GCA_004026605.1. Taxonomy (NCBI): domain Eukaryota; kingdom Metazoa; phylum Chordata; class Mammalia; order Rodentia; family Cricetidae; genus Ondatra; species Ondatra zibethicus. Next base: position 29,107 of record PVIU01005804.1, read on the forward strand.
CTGGAGAGAGGATATTTCTCCACTTACAGGTTAAATCACCCCCAGAAAGGAGCCTGGCAAGAGAACTTTACAATTACTGACTATTTTGTGTTCTTTTAATCTTATGCAATGTTACTTGCTGTAGTTTAGTTAGGCATCTTGCTTGCCTTTTCTCCCCTCCCCCCAGTTTAGTCCCCAGATAGCTGTTAATATCTCACTGCCCTGGGTTTTTAGCCCACACAGCGAGGCATTTAGTAAATGCTCAATAAATGCACACCACTTGATTGCTATGCTTGAAATAGAGTGCACAGCTGAGCTGGTCCGTTGCCTTCCTCCCACATGGTCTTTTGTACCTCACTAAAACTCATGGTTAACCAAAGGAAAGAATCTAATACCATTTTGAAAGGTTTTCTTTGCATGTCTTTTTAAAGTCTGTTTAAAGGCTTGTGGGGGGAAAAGCTGGACTGGGTAGCATTGCTCAGAAATGTGGATAGAATCTTTTCCACGGAATCTGTCTTCCCATGAGCTTTATCATTTTAAATACAGGCAGAAACAGCTGCAATTGCTATTTTGATTTTGTTCAACCATTAGGGAGGCAGCCAGGTTTGGGACAGAGACTTCCTTTCCTCTTTAAAGTCCTTGCTAACTAGGATGAGGAAGCCTTCCATTTAGATATGGGGCAAAAGGCTTTTTGAAACTCAGCCCTTCCTGAGACATGGCACCTTTGATGTTTCAGGCAGTGCCTTCCAGAAAACATGGTTGCTTTGTTTGTATCTGCTACAGATGTTGAAGAAGGCATTTACTTATTCTTTATTTTATTAGAGCATGGATCAGCTACTTTTCTCAAGGCTTTGACAAAATAAAGCAGCTTTTTTTGCTCTCTGGGCAGGGAGATGGATGAGCCAGGTGGTAAAGTTCCTGCTGCATGAGAATGAGGCCCTCAGCATGCACGAAAAGCTGGGCATGGCAGCAATGCCACTCTGGGGAGGCCGAGGCAGCCAGATCTTTATGGCTTGTGAGCCAGCCAGTCTAGCCAAATCAGTGAGCTCCAGGTACCATGAGAGACAGTCTCAAAGAATAGGATGGGGAGAGATTGAGGAAGACACCTAAAATTGACCTCTGTTCCCAACATAGCAGACACTTGTATTCTGTAACATGTATTAACACATACATGATAAATAAATAACAAAAAAGAAAAGGAGAAAAAGACATAGTCTTGATGGTGGGGGAGATAGCAGTGAAGTAGCAGAAGCTAGGCAGGCAATCCCAAGGCCTGCCCCCAGTGATCCACTTCCTCCATCTAGTCTCCACTTCTTAAAGGTTCTATAACTTTCTAAAATAAAGTCACCATCTGGGGACCAAGTGTTTAGAACACATACGGCAACAAGAGACATTTCACACCCAAACCACAACACCACCCGTTAATTGGACGGAGTAATGACTTCCATTGTGACAGTTCATTCATGCCTATAAAACACTCTGATCACACTCACCCCCTCCATTGCTGTCTCCTTCTGGCCTCTCACCCCTCCTGGAAGCCCTCTCCCTTCTCTCTAGGAGCCCTCTCCTCCTGATCTGTATGTTTTTCCTCTCTTTCCTCTCTCTACCCTTGCCCCTTCTGCCCTTTCTCCTCCTCCCTTCTTCCTCATTTACAATCTGCATATGGGAAATGCTTCTAAGTGCTCCTCTGGTTCTGACACACATCTCTCAACAAGATTGACTCCAGTTCCATCCACCTCAGCATACATGACAAGGCTTGTTCTGACCACTCCTCAACTGCTGCAAATTCAGACCACAGGGCCTCTAATTCTGCCAACATTCCCTCCACATCCATATGGGTGACAGGGTTATCTTGAACGTTGGAAAAGCAGTCTTCAGGAAATCATATTCGGCAGTCTGAGATAAGCCGTAATGAAGCAATAACAAGAATGAAGAATAGAGCCAAGCTCTGTGCCTTGGAATCCCAGAGCTGCCACTTTCTGGCTGTGAGACCCAGAGCAAGCCAGTTAGTATCGATCTGAGCCTTAGTGGGCCATCTCCACCCTAGACCAAGGGGAACATCTCATTGGGAGTTCTTTGAGATCTAAATGTAAGCAAGAAAGCTGGCCAGGGCACTTGGCCAGGCGCTTGGCTGAGTGCCTGATCTATGAAGAGCTTTTTGTACCAGCAAGGGCTTCAATCTGTAACCAGCCATTAACGATACCACCTTTGATGAACCACTTCTATGAAGAGTGTTTTATTTTACTTATTTCCCTTTCTAAAACATGAGAGCATTGCCAAACATGAAACACTGTGGCTGAAGGGCAATTTAGGAATGAAAAAAACCTCATGATTCGAAACCTCCCTGTTTTATCTTCGGGTTTTGAAAACCACTGTTAAATCATTTGGTATTTTGGTTTTAGCATAATATGCAACATTTAAAAAACCAGAGCATTTACCAATTGAGGGGTCTGGTTACATATTTACATGTGATGCACAGAAAGAAAACCTTTCTTCTTTCTAAAGGGTTGGGTTCTACTTCTAGTTTACAAAGTCAATTTCCTTTTCCTACTCAGATCCAAACAGTTCACATCGCTGCATAACTTTCTGGTTATTGGTGTCACTCTGGAGGTGGTATGCCCAGCCTAAGTGCTTTACATGATGAGGGGAGGGGAGGGGAAGGGTGCTTCAGGTTCATAAAACCTGCAATTTTAGCATGGTCATCAGCTAATAAGGATAATAACAGAGTTGTAGAACATTAGATCCATCTAAAGTAACCCGTCATTTTACAGATGAGTAAGTCTCTCATCCTGGAACTATGGTTTGATCCTAAAATGTTTCACATTGATAATATCATTTGCCTCCCCGATTACCCTTTGAGGTGAGAGAGGATGAGTGTTAGTTACCTCTTCTTTGGGATTATATAGGACACACCCGAGCCCTGGAGCAGTTGGTACTCATCCATAAACTCATGCTTCAGGCTGCCTTGGAGACATCTTACTGAGGCCCATCTAGACCACAGGTCTGCCAGCTTTCATGTTTCTGGTTTTTAATTCTGTGGGTTCAAAATAAGATGCACAGTGTTCCACATCTCATCTTACTTCTTTCCTGGCCTCTAGTCTCCCCACCGTGTCCACTTTTTCCTTTAGGAACCATCAGTGACTCTGTACCTGCAAGTCCTCATTGTTTGAAACACCCTCCCAACCTTACTCTTTAGCCCCGGCCATTTCCTTTGAAGAATCAGATATTCATCATTTCTCTTCGGCCCCATCCTTCCCTTTTCAAGACCTCACTCTAGCCGGAGTCCTAGGACAAACTTGTTTCAGCCGTGCTTCTGATTCTCCACAACGAGGGGAAAGATGAGATGTGTGGATCCAAGTAGAGATAAGGGAGCGTGCGGCCCCAGAGAGACTGGGAGAAGGTGGTGTAGGAAGGTGGCTTTGACCCTCATAACTGTACATTACCTGGCTCCAAACCTTAGCAAATCTCCATGAGAGAGTCGAGTACAATCCACAAATCACCCTGTGGCAGTAGTGCGCTCTTAAATCAGTTCTTAAAAAGCAAATAAAATCCAGATTCATGGAATTTGCCAGTTTCTAAAGTGTAAAACTGCTCCCATGACAAGGAGGGCCTCAAGTGGCTGTGATGTCACTGAAGGCAGCCGTGCATCGGCATTCTCCTTTGTGAGTGGGCTTCCAGGCACTGGCTCTAGAATCCACTGTCTTTAGTTGAAGCTAAAGTGAGTGGGGTTCTGTTCCTTGTGACCAAATATGTCCATTAAGTTGAGGAATCATTGACTACCACCCAAAAAGAGAGAAAATGAAATACAGGCTTGTAAAGGCAGTACCATATCTCACAGGAAGTTGATAGTAGCCTTGGCTAGTCTGATACTTCCTGAACCTATTCTTCTGTTACTGTAAACTTCTCTTTCATTGCTCTGCAATATTTCATGTGTGGTAGGCAATGATTATGATCATGATTATTGTGGGCATCTTAGTAACTAAATGTAACTCAGATTCATTGAGTTGTGGTTATCTTGAGTCCAGCAAAAACACATTTTGTGAAAAACATGGAGCATTCAGGCCATTCCTCTAGTGATAAATAGCTCTTTTCTTAGTGTCCAATGTAAATATTTTTACTCCATTATTAAGCTTTCCTCTGTAGACAGTAACCTTTTGCTGTTGACACCAAACCATAGGGAATTTTGTCTAAAATATTTAAAACTTCAATTAAATGCTGCATGTATAATGTTTGCCTTTCAAGTAACTCTAATGAGCTGATGACAGGATACACAAAATTGTTCCATAACTGTTAATGACATCCTTTTTAGGGAAGTCACCTGACTCCAGACCCACCCCAAATCTCCCTGGTTTATAAGCTGAATCCAACTTTCAGAGTAGTTACAACGTGAACATGAAAGCACCTCGCAGGAGTCGTGGCTACAGAAAAGACTTGGCTCGGAGAGCTATCACCTTCTGGAAACTTCTTGTAACCTTCTCCCCTCTCTTCCTCTGTGTTCCCATCCCATCCTGTGCGTGTGTGGCATCCTGGTGTTTTGCCAAGGACTGTATGTGTGAGAATGAATGTCTCTTGAGTCTCTAGAATGGTACCATTTATGTCACTCCCTGAGTTCATTTGAGGCTCTGCTTTGGGAATTTGGGAGCTAGTTAAATTGTGAGGAGAGCCTGAGTCACCACGGGGCTTCCACTCTCTCCTCTTGGGCTCTTTTCTTCCCCTTTTCACAGCATTGCTTTGGGCAAGGAGCCAACATCCTGAAGCTAGAGGTGGTCCATGAACCCTGTGAGGTCAAGAGAGGAAGTCGAGTTTCTGGTACCTGACACCAGCCACTGTTAACACCGGAATGTGCATGCTTTCTTTAAATGAGAAAAATATTCTTTTCCAGGTTGTAGTTCTTACCGCACTTCGTGGGGTTGGGGTGGAGAGATCTTATTTCTCTCTGTTTATTTTCAGAGCTTCAAAATAAATAAATAAAAGTTACCTCTGACATTTTCTTTTTACAAAACTCAGACCTCCACACAGTCCTCTACCTTCCATGGTATAAAACAGCAAAGTAGGAAATACCAGTTATTGTTATCAATTAAATAAACAGACAGCAAAAATTCAAGCCATTGCAATCAAGATTTCCTAGGTTTGAAGTCTTGCATGCTGGGATTTCTGGAGACAGAGCAAAGGTTAGAAAGTGGGGTCTGGTCCAGCTGCTTGTGTCTCTTGCCCTGTGGTTCTGGTGGAGGTGGGCAGAGGGACGACTCCCCTACTTAAAAAGGCAAAACCAAGTTTCTGGTGACTCTCTGGTCCAGGGAGACTTTGTGGCTAAGAAACCCCAAGAACGAAACAATTACAACCAGACATGGAGCAAACAAAGACTCTCTGGCCCCGTGGAACTATTTTATATGAATCCTGACTACAAAAGGCAGCCAGGTTCCAGATTTTGTAAGAGATCAGTGACAAGCCGGAATGTTTCATTTCTGCTCTCAGTGAGAAGTTCAGTTTAAAGAGTTACCCTCATGGATGTATGAAAAGTTAGTGGGCTCAGGCTCACTAACCACCCTGGTAAGCTCTGAGGCTCCCCAACGTTCTTGGAGCCTTTGTGCTGATACAGTTTCATGACCGGGGAAAACTATTTCAGACATTTCCTTAGCTCTAATAGTTTCCATCCATAACTTCAAAAGGGATAGCTGCAAGAATGAGGAGGTTGCGCCTGCCTCTTTCTGAGCAATGCTTCTAGATGTTTCAATAACTACATTCAGGGAAGAGCTGGTCCTCAGCCATCCTTGTTATTTATCTTGAAACTCCACTTGTAAATGCTGGTGCTTGATAAAACCGGTCTCTGAAAAAAGATCCTTTTTTCATATGTTGCTTTGTTGCTGTAAGAAGGCAACAATATATGGGCTTAGAATTGTAGATCCACAGGCCCCATAAAACTGGGTGTAGTGCTATACTACAATCCCAGTGGTCTAGAAGTGGAGGTACAAGGATCAGAAATTCAAGGTCACCCACAACTACATCAAGTCTGAGGCCAGCCTGCAGTACATGAGGGTCTAGTTAGAATGATGGCTTCTATATAGAGTGGATTTCCAGGGCTCTGTGGCTACGCCTAAAGAATTCAACTCTTCCCTTTCATTTTCTACTCTATTTTAGGAAACTTCTAACCAGTCTCTATTTCCCCTCTTCTCTGAGATCATCATCAAAACTCAGCAGTCTTTGCACACCGAAAGTGGATTTTCAGACTTTTCAAGTGACTCACAGTTATGCTCAGAAATCAAATACGAATTCCTGGAAGATCTGGTCACTAACACCTGCAATGTCATCGCTCATCATCTCTTCCTTTCTCACTGGGCCCCAGATAGCAGCATATCCTCCATCTTTTCTGAACACTCCAAGCACTGCTCCTCCTCCCCGTCAAAGCCTTGGGAACTTGCTGTTTTATCTGCCTGGAGTACCATTCCCTGGCTCCTTCAATTTCATCCTTTGGTCTCAGCTCCAGGGTTACCTGCCTCCTTGGCTATCCTTTCCAGACTACACACCCCATCGTATGTGACAAATGCCTGCTGGTCACTCTAACTACATTCTCTGGTCCCTGTCAGTTGGTGCTCTCCCCGTCATTTGCTGATTGATTTTCCTTGTGTTTCTGTGTCCTCTAGTAGATCGTAAGTGTGAGAGAATGGGGACTCGTGTTTGGTCAGTCTTGTTTCAAAGGGGAACAGAATGGGAACTGAATAAGCATTTGTTGAGCGATTGAATGCCCTATATTATTGCTGTTTTGTCTTTCACAGCGTGTTCCCTCAGCTTTAGAATCCAGTCTGAGTCCATGTCTTTTGAGAAGTACCTCCTTCTCCTTCCCCACCATTTCAGGCTTCATTCTATAAAATCTCCCTTTGCAAGCATGTTCCAGTTCGCTCAGGAGGAGCCTCATACACTGTGAGGACTTCCAAGCGTTAAACAGAAATGGAAAACAGTGGAACACCACATTGCCCTGGATGATTGGCTTTCTCTAAGCCTGACATGATCAGCCAAGTCACCAGCAGCGGTAGCTATTTTGGATCTCTCTTTTCCCTTTTTCTTTCTTTACTTCTCTTGTCCTCTTCCTCTTTGTTTTCCCCCTTCTCCTCTTCTCTTTCTTTTTCTTCAGATGACTGACTAAGTATGGCTCAAGTTCAACACCCTTGCTCTGGCTTCTCTTTTCCTTCTTTAAAGCAGGTTATTAGGTTAGCTTAGAATTTCAAAAAATGTTTCTCTGATATTTACTTCTAAAACACACAATGTTCTAGAGCTATAGTTTGCTAGGAGGGAAAATCAAATTGCTTTCATCTGGTAGAGCTTGGTTTTTCTATCCTGGCAGAAGTATGTTTTTAATGGAGGGCTAGATGAACCAATTAATTTTTCTAAATGTCTTATGAATTTTTCTCAGCTAGAAACAATACACATATATATGTATTTTTGGCTCAAAATGCTTTCATATGGTGCTATGTCAGGCACCAAATGTTAAGACTCCTTTCCTTCCTCACCAACACTGTATACCTAGTGTTTAAACCTTACAAAACACATTTGAATTGCTGGCCTTGTGCCGTTTTCAGAGAAGGGATCTTCACTTTTCAGAGAAGGGAGCCAGTTTAGAGAGTGTCCTAACCTGTGTCCTACTGGACCACATTCGGGTCTTAGAGATGAAAACATTACTGTATCAGGGTCACACACACATCTCCCTAATGAGGTCTCACAACCCAGTATGGCACAGTCATTTAAAGGCTTCTTCGTGGACATGCAATAGAGTCTACAAGCTTTTTAGTGCACTGGTTTTGTTTATTTTTGTTGTTGTTTAGAATAATGGTTTCTGAGGTATTCTTCATAAAAATCCTATTGTTCCCTTGTGGATTCCCTTAACCTAAGGGTGCATGTGCAATCAGTTGCGTAACTAACATCTCACTGCAGATTTCATCAGCTCTGGCCGAAGCCGAGGCTCTGCGTGTTGCAGTTGACCTGGGTAGCCTCCTCATGAGCAGATTTAGCTGTTCACTTTCCGGGTTTCAAAATGTTGATGATAGCACTGAGCTCCCTCCTTTAGGATTTCCTCTGAGGATCCATAATGACACGAGAATGTATTCTACATAGACATTAAGTAAAGTTGGAAAAGACATTCATGAAAACTGAATAACGTTTAAACTAAGTCATACTTCAAGGCCATGTCAGAACCTTGTGTTTCAATGCAGTTTGAAACACACAACATCACTTGAAATAAACGAGTTACAACTATAGACAGGAAGCATTTCCCCTACTTTACTACTGCGATCTTTCTAGGACTGCTAGACTCGCCTAAATTCTAAGATAAAAGACTTAGCTTTGCCTGGGCATTTTCCATTTTTCTTTCAAGAAACATTTTGTACTATTGTACTGTGTGCACTTACATACAGGAAAGAAAGCTATTTCCTTCAAAACAAGCAGAGTGTATATTTAGTGACTGGCTGCTTCCCCTGCTGCACATCCATCCCAGTGACTTTTACTCAGGGCAATAGCTAACTAATACTTCCATGGATAAGCTAGGGGAGAACCACCCACGAAACCTTAAGGAATCCTCCATTTTACTTTCTTCTTATCTCTGCTGGCAATACCGAGCAGCTGAGAGGCTTGTCCCAGACCAGGAGCAATGGACTCCAAGTCTGTTGCAGGCCAGGTTGGCCACTGCAGGCCAGGTTTGCCACGGCAGCCCAGGTTTCCCACGGCAGCCCAGGTTTCCCACGGCAGCCCTCCCTTAGTCTTTGCCTCTGTTTGGATACCCTTTCCCACTCCCACTGGTTTCTGAACCAGTTGAAGTGAAAGGAAGCAAAAGTGCTAATTAAACAATCACGTGGGAACTCTCCTTGCCACCCAACTCTAGGTAACAGGTTTCTATTTGTTCTGTTAATGCTTCGCCCCGTGAAATCCTTTCCTTGGATTAAAAAGCCGCTAAACAATGGGAAGCTGCTTTATTTCAAAGGCGTGTGAAACCCACAGTTGGCCACGCCAAGGAGAAAAGGCAGCTGATGCAATAGCTGTGGAGTTATCCTTCCCCTCATTGGGTTATCCCCCCCCTCCACACACACACCCCTTTCTTTCTCTCCCTTCCTTCCTGTCGGGTCTTCCTCTCTGACATAGAGATAGTATGGAATAATGTGGTTGTCTTGACAACACAGTAATATAGAATTTGCTCATGGGCTGGTAGGAAGAGTTCTGTAAGCCTTTCATCTTGGCTCTACTTAAACGGCCTCTTGTGAAAAGTTAAAGGAAAAACCATGATGGAAATACCACTCAAAGGGCCTTTCCCAGGGGAGCCTGGAGACTATTAGAAGCAGGACTGTGCCAGCTGCTGCCTGAGAAATCGAACTTTGGTGACCTTTACTCTTTGACCCCGGCACCTAGAACATATGTTTACACTGCACCTGGAGACTTGTGTTGCCCACCAAGAACATGAGGCTATGGGTCTTACACTGTATACACTTAGCCGGCAGCATGAGCCTGCTCTCTAACACAAGTTTCTCCACCAAGGAATCACTGCCTGGTAACAGGTCAACCCTGTGTGCTTAGTAGAAATGCCCGCCTTCTTTGGAACATGGATTTAGAGACACATGAATCTGCTTCCTGAATTATAATCCGTAGGACCTTTAAATAAAGTCCTTTAACTTTCTCCATTTCTTTCTCAAGGTCCAGAGCAAATGGATTTGCTCACACTTTACAGTTAGAGACCTAGGACTGACTGGGGCTTGCACAGCTACATGAGGGCAGCCGGCATAGTCACAAAGGGCACAGTGATTGGGAGGCCTTGATGGGCTGATACTCTGTCTTTGCAGTGTTGAAATTCCCAGCAAGTTTAAAGAGGAAAGTTATGCCTGAAACAAACATTCTACAGCTAGTCCTGCCGAGAGTCTTTGGACACTAGACTGAGGGATTGGGTATTAACCTAAGTGCTCTGAGCTGGCCTAATAGAGCTGCCAGATTGTGGGTCTCCTCCAAATGGCTAGGAACAGATGGGTTGACACAAGATTACAGACCATGAGGATGGGACCCAAGAGACTTGAAGGATGATGGTAGGTGGGGCATGGGGCACCCAGTCTACAGAAAGGACAGTGGTGTTGTCCATTTGCTGGCAAAGGGATTCTGCTGTAAGCCAGCAAGACACAGGCCTGTTATCCTACCCCAAATTCCAGGGCAATATGGAATGTCCCCAGGAATGTAATCCGAATCTTTCATCTGGGATTCTTTCCCCACAAAGCCACCTCACCTACTTACTTAGTAGTATACCAGCAGCAGCAGATAAGAAACAGGTTCTATATGCAACCATCAAAATACAAGCTTTGGATTTTTTAAAATTTTTCTCACTCCCATTTAAAAAATCAGTCTTAGTCTAAGATTTTTGCCTTTTTAATTATACATTTATAGTAATTAAAAACTCAGGTTGGGCAGTGGTTGGGCATGCCTTTAATCCCAGCCCTTGGGAGGCTGAGGCAGGTGGATCTCTGTGAGTTTCAGGACAGCCAGGACTACATTAATGAAACCCTGTCTTGAAAATCAAACAACCAAAACCAAAACAAACAAACCCTCCATATTTCATTAGTGAAGAACAGAAAATTTAAAAACATCACCCATAGTCCAAATCACTAGAGAAGTTCATAATTAATATTGTACCAATTTGCAAGCTCATGTTGCATGCACACATTTACCCCTACACACACACATACACACACACACACACACACACACACATACACACACACACACACACACATACACACACACACACACACACATACACACACACACACACACACACACACACACACATACACACACACACTCCCCATAAAGGAAATAAAATGAGGCTATATTCCAGTCTCTATTGTATCATACAAAATGTACCACACAACTGTAACCAAATTTATGGTGATGAACTAACCTTTGTGGTTTGATAGTTAGGTTGATTCTCATCTCTAGTCCCTGACAAACAATTGCTATGATAAATACGCCCAGGAATCCACTTCTGCTTCCATTTGTCTGTGATAACTGCTTTTGAAGGATTCCATAGAAGTGAGTTTTTTTTTTTTAATTTAAAAAACGTTTAGACAGGGTCATGTATATCACAGCAGGTCATGAACATCCCATCCTCCTGCCTCTACTTCTCAAGAAGCTTGTACAGCATTATAGGCTTATATTCCCATCCTTGGTCTATGTGGCTCTAGGGGCTGAACCCAGAGTTTTATCCCTAGTAAGCAAGCATTCTACTCACGGAGCCATGTCTGCACCTCAGAAGGAGGTTTGCCGAGTTAATGATCTGAACGCACTGGGAGGTGCTTGTTCAGTCACCTCCCAGAGCTGCTGTTTCAAGTTCCGTTCCCACCAGGAGGCTTTCGGGGTTGGGTAGCATCATCTGCCTGAGCTTGCAGATGGGTGAGAGGTCGGAGTTAGCTCGTGCCTAAAGGTCGCTCTTCCCCGCCTTCCATGTAATTTCCACAAGTGCAAAGGGTCACTAGGATGAGGGTATAAATGATGTTTCTTTCTCAGGATTTGGAGTCTAGGCAAGCACCGTTGAGAGTGCAAATTACCCTAGAGAGATCACCACCAAGTTGTCTAAACATTCTATTTGCCTGTAATTGCATCTTATGGTTACATATAACAGCAAGTTCACATGGTGCTGAATCAGGATTTATAAAAATTACACTAAAACCACATCCTGTAATTTGAAAAAGCAAAACAAGACCTCTTTCTGCTCCTTACTCAATGAGTTATAATTATTGGCTTATATGCATTCTGTACCCACCCTGCTCACAAGTCCCTTGAGAGTCTTCATTCTTGTCACCTAGACAAGCAGAGGCTGAATACTATGTCTGACATCAAAAATGACCTCTTAAATTTTAACTTCATTAATATATAAAAAAAAATCTCAGTTCAAATTTCTATCTTTCAGACCCTGAGCCTCAGAATCTTCAAGTCCGTCTGCGCATCAGTTTTCTCTTTGGGGAAATCCATGTGTAACCCTCCATAAAGCAGGCAGGCATCTGTGCTTCTGAACAAAATCAATAGAGAGAACGGGAGGCACATCCGCCCGAAGTGTAGCTGGAATTTAGAGGCCCTGTCAACTAAAGGAGTTGTCAGATTTGTGTCTGCAGTAAGCAAAGATCTGTACTGGGCAATGGAAGGACTACAAACAGAGCAATATCAAAATCTCAATGAATTGCTGTAGACCTCAGGCAGGCTTCCTTGTAAGTGGATGTGTGACCTAGGGCAACCTTTGCAGACAGATTTCCCCTGTGGCTGAGAGGTAATGTTCCAGGAACACATTCTAATGACAAGAAGAGCTCTTCCCCAGTGAGCAGGCAGTCATGTTTGGTGACTAGTGGTTGGGTCTGCGGTTTGTTTATTTTCCTACACAAAAATGCAATGGATTATACAATCTCTCCAGTGGGCAGCCTTAGAATTCCCCTGGTACAATGGCTCATTCTTTTAAAAATGCATTAAAGATTGATGAGCCACCCCTCATGCATAATAGTACATGCCATATGCTGTACTGTCCCTTCTTTTCCTTTCTCTCCCACTGACCCCTGTTTTCTTTTTCAGCACCTTGACTATAAACTTAGTTGCCTTTTTGGTTGTTGGGTTTTGTTTTGTTTTGTTTTTGGTAACAACTCCAACACATTTCCTTCCACATTTGTGATTTTTGTTTAGCTTTTCCTCTGCCTTTTTATTTTCTGTCCAAGTCATCTTTACTTTCATTTTCCTCCCAACAGTCTAATTTCTCTCCATGCCTGTCACATTCAATTGAGGTTTGATGCATGATCAAGGTGAAAAAAAAGCCTTTCCTTCTCATGATTAAAAAGGGACCTGCTTTCTATCTGGTCGAATAGCGTATCCCAGAACGCTGCCTAACTTGATAGGATTCCCAGCCTTTTCTTTTGAAAGGCTGCTTAAGGAGCAGCGTTATGGTCTGTCGGGAGCACATGCAGGACATGTAGGCTTGGGATTTGGTGCTCTGAGTTCGCAGCGTTTCTTTGGTAAAAGCAATTGGAGAAACTTTTATCGCTGGCCTTGCCTCCCTCCCTCCCTGCTTCTGTTGCTTACAGATGTTCCAAACTGAAATTCATGTTCCTTGTTCAAGGGGAAATTACTAGCCCTCCGCTTGCTAATCAAAGCCCAAAAGATGTTAAATGTTATTAAACTCAGACTCCAAGAGCCTCTCTCACTAGTCGGGTACAAAGAATTTGAAAAAAGAAATTCTAGTGCCGTGAATGGTTGGTTCTAAGATGTGGCTTGCACGGGACGGATTAATTCTGCTCCTGCGTCTTCAGCGCTGCTGTTTTATTCTGTTGGCTCAGGCATGTGAACGGGAGGGAAGCAGTGTGTGCTGTTAGAGATTTTGCTCAAATCCATTCTTGATGAGTGTGGGAGAGGATAATATAAATTCTAAAATGTGGAGTATCTCGTGCTCTCCGATGAGTCATTTCCTCATTTTTCATTAAGTGGCTTAGACCCAACTCTCAGAGAAACACTATCTTAATGCTTTTGTTCACAAACTGAGAAATTTCACGCACAATTTAATAAGTCCAACTTGCCAATTTGAAGAAGAAGAAAAAAAATATCTTGCTACCTTCTGTTAAATTAGGCTAGGGGCATATTTCCAATTTTGAAACCACCTTTACTTTGTAAACCACCTTCACTTTACTTTTTACACCTCTTTAAGGCGTTCATAGATAAGTATATGTGGAGATGTATGCTGCTTAGATATAGAGAGTGATATTCTTGTATTTTTTTCATCTACCGTGGCTTCACTAAGTAATCTTTTCTTGGTGGTTGGCATTTTTGTGGCAGGATGGCTTGAAGCTCAATCGCAGGCAAATGTGATGTGATGACATGTAGCTCTGCTCCTCCCATAGCTGTGAAAGCTGAAAAGGTGACTCAGTCATTGCCCGGTACCATCCTTGTTGAAATTATCCCTTAACCTAGAAATTAGTCATGTGGACTAGCCCATGAAATCATCCCAAATGAGCTAGTTTTGGCTTAGCTAAGAGTCTTGGGGAGGGGGTATATTTGTTCAACTGGTTTTGAAATTATTAGGCATAAAATCGGCATGATCGATAATTTATCAAATTTCTATTTTGCCAAGATGTAAACCTGGAGAACACGTCACCAAGAAAGCCAATCATGTCCTGGGATGACATCGCTGATTTATACATCAGGAATGCTAAGGATGCTATTGTTTTATGTGTGATCTTGTCACCGTCTTGTGGAGTCTAAGTTTCTCATGAGAGTTACCTGATCTAGATATGGTGCTTGAGCTTCAGGAAAGATGTACACATCTGATGGATCACAGTTGTCTCCCACCTCTCTCTCTCTCTCTTTCTCTCTCTCTCTAGACTAGGAGGAGGCAGAGAAGAGCTCCAGCAGGCTAGGCGGATTGAATAAAGTAGGCAGCGCTGTGGATTAAGTAAGCACAGAGTCTGGAAGTAAAGTCTGACTGTGGCCTTTCACTTTGTGCAATATAATCCTCAAATCACAATCTCTCGGTATAGCAAAACTGCTCATCAGCATTCAGTGTTTGTTTCGGCCCTCATTCCTTTGCTGTTCTGTTACCGCTGTCCACAATACCTCATCCCCTTATCCATATGGAACAGTGGACCTAGCTTTTAAAACTCAGTTTTGCTCTTGTTCTCCCCAGAATGTTGTCACTGAACACAAAGGTGGAGCCATAACTACCCCACTACCTGCTACATGCTTCCATTCTTTTCTTTACCAAAGCACTCCTGTGTACAAGTTTACTTGATGTCTCTGTGTGCTTCTGCTGATGAACTACAAGCTCCCTGAGGATGAAGCTTGTTTTCATTTATATTTGGTTTTATTTATTTTGCCTACCTCAGAACCAAGCATATTTTGTAAGCTCATTGCAATTATACAGAGTGAACTAATGAATGAGTGAGTGAATGGATGAATGAAGAGGTGCATTTTTAGCATGCCAAAGCAGAAACAGTACCTCCAGAGATGCTCTTGAGGGCATATTGTAAGGCAAAGTAGATTAAATGCTATCTAAGAAAGTGCCATAAATCAAATGGTTTTCTTGGCTCTTAAGGGATCATAGACAGCCTGAAGAAAGAATTTTATAAGTCATCTAGCTCGAATCCCACTTCAAGTGTAAAGGTCTTTCTAGGGCTTTATTGACAAATGAGGGTCTGGATTGCATCTGAATCCCCAAGAGCCAGAGGGAGAATCAACTCAGTAGGGAGTCTCTTTTATCACCCCCAAAACTGTCATAAATACACTTGACCTTTATCTAGCGCCTGGGATTCACTATGTACTCTACCGTGTGTCTATTTTCATTTTTCATCCTCCTGTTTTATGACCTTTCATTCCAGACAGGGCACCAAAGACAGACCAAAGAAAGTATTCCAGCCATGCTTAGCTTAGAGAGCCAATGGGTTTATTAGAGTTATTTATAGGACTACAGAGAAGGGGCTACTTATAGATGCATGATTGGCTCAAAGGCAGCTAGCTTACTAAAAAGTCAACCCCAGCATGTGTGAGGACCCATGAAAGCTGTATCCCTGGCTCCCTTGCCTAACTTTTAGGCGGTTGAGACTGCCAGTGTCCTCTCTCAGCAATTGGTACCACTTATATCACATTGGGGAGGGCCTTTTGAGTCTTGTAAGTTTCATGAGCTTCCTGAAGCTGGCATTTCATTTACTTCAGAGTCTTCTAAGCCTCCCTCTTTCTTCCAGGAGGAAGTGTTTCCACTCAGAGGAAACAGCTATGTAATGGTTTGAATGTAATGGCCCCCATAATCTTAGAGGAAATGACACTATTAGGAGTTTTAGCCTTTTAGAGTGGGTGTGGCCTTGTTGGAGGAAGTGTGTCACTGTGGGGCAGACTTTGAGGTTTCCTACGCTCAGGATACTGCCCAGTGTCTCAGTTATCGTCCTGTTGCCTTCTGATCAAGATGTAGAACGTTCAGTCCCAGCACCACATCTGTCTGCACGCTGCCATGCTTCCCAGAATGATGATAATGGACTGAACCTTTGAAACTATAAGCAAGCCACCCTCAATTAAATATTTTCTTCATAAGAAGTTGCTGTGATTATAGTGTCTCTTCACAGCAATAAAAACCCTAACAAAGACAAGCTACATAATTCTTACCAAGCTCTGTGAGATTGAGAATGCCTATTACTATTTTGCAAAGGAGGAAACTGAGGTACAAAACAAATGATTTGACAAACGCAAGCAGTTCTCTACGCCGGGTATGTCTTGTTCAAGCTCCTTCACTCTCACTTGGATTTCTGAGCTCTTGTTTCCTCACTGTGAAGTGAGTGGATGTGATGGATTATGGGACTTCTTTCTACTCTGGGAGAAACCGAGTTCAACAGTGCAGGCTGAAGTTTAGGGTACATTTGTCTCCCTTGCCCCCTGAGGTGCTCTCTGGAGAGGCATGACCCCTGCCTTTAAGTCTGGGAGGGAGAGAACTGGCTCAGCATCAGAGGCCTGGAATAACAGATGCCAAAAGAAAATCATATTTGCTAGTAATTTTCTAGCAAATTTAGCATAGTGTCTTGAATATTTTAGGAGTCTCATAATATTTAGGAACAAATAACAGGTTTAGAACTGGAAAACTTATAACCAAAAGAAATTTAAAGTCATTCATGCATGTGGTTTTGAGTTAAGCTGATTTTTTTGTTGGCCTGTATTTGTTGTACAAAGCAATAGGATATATATTTAGCCTTTGAATTAGAGAGCTGCCTGCTAAGTACTTAGTCGTGTCTCTCTCTTCACTCACATGTTGAAATTCTAAGCTAGAATATCTTTAAAAGATGGTTGTATTTCAACATAATGCCTATAAAGAGGTCATTAAGATAAAGATAAGGTCATGTGACTCATCACTTGAGTCTCATGAGTAAGTGCTAATCTACATTGACTCTTTTAATGAGAGGAAAAGTTTACTGCATGCATGCTAACACATACATCCACACACACACACACACACACATCATACAAAATAAGTTGCAGGTACACACAGTAGGAGTCAAGTCTCAAAGAAACTAAGTCTGGGGATGGAGAGATGGCTCAAAGGTTAAGAGTACTGACTGCTCTGCTGCCCTCCCAGAGGCCCTGAGTTCAATTCCCAACACCTACAGGGTGACTCATGACCATCTATAACAGGATCTGATGCCCTCTTCTGGAATGCATGCATACATGTGGATGGAGCACTCAGAAGAAGGAGCAGGAGAAGGAGAAGAAGGAAGAAGGAAAAGGAAGGAGGAGGAGAAAGAAGAAGCTAAGCCTGTCAGTCTCCAGGGCTGGGAGAACAAATTTCTGTTGTTTAAGCTACCCAGTCTGTGATATTTAGCTATGACAGCCCTAGCAAAGTGATTCACTGCCTTATCTTTGACCTTTGTGATATTTATGGCTGCATAACTCACTTCATTGTGGTTTCCTGTGCCTTTTGTTTTTATTTGGTATTTCAGGCTGAGTGAACTCTCGATCCTCCTGCATCAGCTGCTTGAGTACTAGGATTATCACACCCTCACAGAGGACCACAGATGCGTGGTGAGAGGCAGGTCGTCTTAGAAACAGGAGGGAGCAAGAGGTGTGGGAAAAGTGGTAGAATTTGCATTTTGCTCTCAGACCAGGGAAGGTCACTAAGTTGGCCCTAAGGATGGAGTCTTCTGAGGATATGGTTTGTGATCAAGGGACAGAGCGAAAACTGACAGTCCAATGCATGGATTTAGACAACATCCCCGACCTCAGCTAGCTAATCAAATTCATTAACAACAGATGAGAAAATAAATTTTGCCTAGCTTCAGGGAATGAGAATTCATAATGCCCTGTGTAGTAGTCAGAGTAGGCGCGCATGAGTCCTACCTAGTTGTACGGGTTTTCTGGTACTAATTAAGTTATCCAAGCTCTAACTTCAAATCAGGGAGTTGGGCAGCCACTGGGCAAAGAGGGATAGGCTAGCAAAATATAAGTAGCACATAGTATCAAACAACTTAGGCTTGGTTCTGAACTACGATTAACAAATGTTTCTGATTAAGAGTGATTTTTCTTGAGCCAATTTTAAAAAAAAAAAAAAACCCGGTGGTCAGGTTAAGCATGACCACATCATTTCTAGCATTCAAAGCTTATATTCAAACAGCTGCTTTTGGTCTTCCCGTTTCTAAGATCTTCCACCCTGGCCTATTTTACATCTTATTGTCACTAAGATCATAAACTTTCATTATCTCCTCCCCAACCTCTAAACATTTGTTTGGCTTTGAAACCACAGCAGTTTAGTGCTTGACAAGCCTACAATTCTGTATTCTTCCTCAGAAAACTATGTCGTCTGGGAGGTGAGCCCAGAAGTTGGTTTGCTCCATGCCACACCACTTCAGTCAATGTACTAGGCTGTCAGATTATTTTGGGGGAAAATTGGCATTAAAAGTGTGAACTAAGGTTTCTAAGGAAGCCATATCTATGTCTTAGAGCCTAAAGACTAAGGTTAGTTGAACACCAGGATTATGCAAGGGGGGGATATTAACACCAGAATGAGAGTTAACAATTTCAATCAACCTCTGCATCTGACCTAACATCCACTGGCCTTCTAGTTAAAAGTTGGAATGGGTGACTAAGCTTCATGTGTTTCTAACCTCTACCAACTCTAAAGCTGAGAATGTGTGACTCCTACATTAGACATTTCCTCTGTTTATTGCAGCCCATGCATGTGATGTCCCCATGGACTTTAACTAGGCTGTTTCTTTAGTTCATGTTATCTTTTCCACAGTGGAGCATGGCCTTGGTGATGACTTGAATCCAGATTATTGGATATAGTTATTCATATTTGGCTTAGAATATGCTATTTCCTCTAAGGTAGAATTGTTATTTGATGCTGATAGAAGTGCTGGTGGCTTCTGTTGGCCATTTGAACTGAAGAAAGGGGTGTGTGTGAAATGAGGGGTGCGTTGCTTTGTGTGGTTACATACACAACACAATCTGTTGTATAGAGAGGAAAGGATGGGGCAGGTGCAGAGAAGCCAAGGAAAGAAAACACATGGTTGGTAAGGAATGGAGGGATCAAGACCAGGGAAGCTTTTCATCCCTTGGTCCAGGGCTTGAGAGATCAGATGTCAATCTTCCTCTCCAGGGCCTTGGATCTCTGTTTTTAACTTACCTCACTTCCTTTGGCTTATAGGAGTGTGATGGTTTTGAAACTTTGTTCAAAATTGTCCAGACCAAGGCAATATAAAAGGACACTCCCTTGGTGTAGCCTATAAGACTGTCCCTAAAGTGGGCATCACAGATGATTCTCATCTTCTTCCCTCCGTCAGCTTCAGTAGACATCACTACTCCAGCCTGCTTTCTGCTCTTTTATTACCCTTTACACGTTTCCAACTCTTCCCTAACTTAAAAAATATTATTTCAGCAAAGATCCTCTTTCTTGTTGTCCTAATAGAATTCCACATATTTCTAAAGATCCATTTGAGTTTGGTTTAGGTCAATGGTTCTCTTCCTAATGCTGTGACCCTTAATACAGTTCCTCAAGTTGTGATGATCCCCAACCATAAAATTAATTTCATTGCTACTTCATAACTGTAATTTTGCTACTTATGAATTGTAATGTAAATATCTGTGTTTTCTGATGGTCTTAGGCAACCGCTGGGAAGGGGCCAGTTAACCCCAAAGGGGTCACGACCTACAAGCTGAGAACCGCTGTTCTAGGTAAAAGTTCCTACAGACTTTTCAACACAACTTCACTTCTTTAAACTTCCATTGCTCTAATTGTTTCTTTTATAATTCTTAAAAATGTAACAGCTGCCGTGGCTGTGTGTGGTTGTGGGAACGTAAGTTCCTTCCAGTATAACTAGAACCTAAACGTTCTAGCTCCCTTGCAATTTAGAAATAATTTAAAAAACCAACATATGTATCACAGAATGTCAACAAAGGAATGTGGCTCCAAAATACATAGAAATATTCGCATTGTTAAAACATGAAATTTATCAGAAAATACAAAATATAAATATTTTTCTGACATTACTATTCAGTTTAATCTACAGCTTCTGCATGGAATGTGATAACAATACCAAATAGAGAGGAGACAGGAAGGAGAACCTGGAAAACAGAAAAGAGTCTGAAGAGGATGGATATCATTAGAAAGGAAGTTGATGAGAGAGAGAAGACGAGAAAGGGGCGGCACGCTGGCAAAGCCTTTCTTTTCCCAGCCTTCCAAATGTGCTGAACACGAACCTGGACTCTTATAGGGTCTCTGCTCTTTGGAAGGAAAAGGAGAAACTGTAAAGGTGAGGTCCATTAAAAACAAACACGGAGACGATGAGGGCAATCGCCTCCTACAGCAACAGAGACTTGGTATCCATGGCCTTTGACCCAGGGTGGAGCACTCTAGTCTTCATGTGGAGCATTCTAGTCTTCATGTGGAGCATTCTGGTCTGTATGACAAATCTGAACCAATAGTAACAAATTGATAGTAACAAATTGTTTTTAAATAACAGGTAAATGAATTCTAATAGATCAACACCCACTCAACAGATTTGTACAACACTCCCTATTATCACATGGTTCATTATAGAAGTAGCCACACCCACCTTGCGTTGTAGATCACAGAAACCCAAGACCAATGTCAGAAGATTCTAACAAGAAACATCACTTGGCCATCGCCTTAGTTGATGAGGTTACCTATGACTCGTCATTGACCTTTGGTTCATGAGAACACCCTACCCTGTCTGTCCCTGGGGTTTCCCAAGGCTATGCCCTATGACTTGTGTTAGTTTGGGTCATTTATTTTTCTCCTACCATCTAGACCCCAAAGTTATGTTAAGCAATGTCATGAGTTTGCTTCAGGATATCCTCTGCCTACCCTGTAGACAGAATACTCTAAAGGATTTGATTGTTTGTTTTTTACACTCTAAAAGATTTGAAGTGCAGAACAGAGCACATTCTGTGTCTATTTCCTTTCCTCAAACAAGTTGTTTGTTCAGTTTTATGAAAACATCAAAAGCAACATGAATGGGAAGCTATGTGTGGTGGTGCACACCTTTACTCCCAGCACTTAGAAGGCAGAAGCAGGCAGATCTCTGGGAGCTCAAGGCCCCAGAGGTCAAGTAGAAAAGGCGGTGCCTACCAGTTTCAGCTCAGCTTCCTGGAACTTACAAAGATCACCACGTTTCCCTTGTTTTTGGTTCCAGCCTAGACTAATAATGAGTCTAACCCTGAGTCAAGTAGTGACCAAAAACAGATGGCAAAGCAACCCTGGAGCCCTGTAATCAACAAGCACAAACACTAGCCTTTTTATTTTTACAACTATTTGTACAAATCGCTACCTTTCTTACCTCCTTCTCTGCCCCCACATCTGCCCTACTTTCCTTTCTTCCCTGAGTGTTAGATATGTCTTAGTTTTACAATGGTGAGTTTATTGGCTTTTCTTGTGTGTATGTCTGTTAATGTGTGTGAGAGAAGCCCCCGATTTGATGAGTCATACGAAAAAACCAGGCTCCTAAATTCTGCCCCACTTGTTCACATTTGATTTCAGAGAAACATGGGAGAGTTCCAGATGGATATACAAGCACACATGGTTTGATGCTCTTCCTTCCTGCTGTCTGGGAGACATCTTCTTATAGGCTAAAATCAGGCTGTGAGGGAAGGGAAGCAGTTCTGCCTTTCTTCATCCCTGGCCAACTCCTTTTTCTCCTTAAATGGCCAAATCTGTAATCTGTGCTGTTTTCACTCTTTCCACACATTTTGGGCAAAGCACCCATGGGTGTAAAACTCTACCCTGATGAGGCCACAGAGCTGGGCGCTTTGCGTTTTCCAGAGTGCAGACCTGGGGCTCCAGAAAACTGAAGCATTGTTCTTCAAGTCAGCTGAAAACTGGTAAGCTGTTCCTTGACTTTGAAATACAAATTGGAGGACATTTATCGCTTGTTCACCCAGTCGAATTTGGGTGATTCACCGTCCAAATCCAAGTCCCAGTGCTGTGATGAAATATGAAACTCATTTTCCCCCAAGACTCAGATACCACAGATCCGACTGAACAGTTCACAGCAAGGTCAACTCCAATCCCATCACATGCTGATCAGCTCATCTGGGAGCTGCAAAGCAGGACATTTGGGTTCAAAGAGTTATTGGCCCAGTTCCTCACACACAGGAGCCGTCACCAGATAACTGCTAGCCACACTACACGCTGTCTTTTAGCGGTCTCGGGTTCTTTCACGTAATGAGGATGAATCAGAAGGATACAATAAGACATCGTCTGCTTATAGAGTAAGGAGCGTTATCTGTGACTTGGGAAAGAAACTGAAGACTTTCTGCTGGGCAGGCTGTGCCATTTGTGGAGCTCAGTATAGACTGGAATGCCAGACTCCTGGGTTCAAAACGCTGAAGATTTTGAGATGGTTGATTAAAGAACACGAAAGCCAGCGGTACTGGTGGTTGTTTAGCATCATTAGACCCCAGGCAGCAGGCCGTGGCTCTTGTCACAGTTCTCATTTTAATGTGAGTTAGAGAGGGTCTATTCTGGAGCCATTTTGAGGGACAACCATGGCCCAGAAACACAGATTTAGGTGATCCTAAATTCCACAGGTGTTTTCTAATTCCATCCATTTGCATGCAAAATTCAAGATGTCATTTTTTTTTTTTTTTTTTTTTTTTACCGCTGAGTAGTACTCTAATGTGTAAATGTGCCACATTTTCTTTATCCTTTCTTTGGTTGAGAGGAGTTTTCATTTCTATCCTCCATCTGAATACTGCGTGAGAGCCTATCTGCATAGCTCCTGTCCTTGTAGTATGCAGTATGCCCTGTTTGTTCTCACAGTGACCAGAGGAATATCGAGCATCTATTTCATCCGTTTGCTTTCCAAATCTGTACTGACTCCTGCCCCTTGCCTGTCCACTTACTTCATCTCTTTTGTTCAGTGCTAGCCATGCTTGAGGATAGCAGAAAACACATAAAAGGAAGAACTATCAGAGGTGGAGACCACATCTTCACATGGCAAAGAGGGTGAAGAAGCAAAAGAGCCTACTGGTCTCTGAGAAAGCGAAGTTCTGAGCAGTAGAGGACAAAGCTGTTACTTCAGCAAGGGGTTCTGGCATGAGACTCTAGTGCACAGCCCAGCCCAGTGCTGGAGCCAGAGCTACCAGTCCTAGAGAAACAGCCGATGGGTGGCATTGTCTGGACGGTCCAGCTAGGAACAGGTGAGAGCTGGGGATGCTGGATGGCAGCATCGTGTAAGATGTCATCTGTCACTATCCCGAATATGTTTTCAATGGGGATGAGCTCACAAGAAAGGAGAGGTGGAGATGAACTTGGAGCCCATGCACCTTGTCAGGTACTGAGGGGAGACGGCAGGAAAGCTGCTCTCCGCGTGCAGAGGACAAAGTCAAATGTCTCAAGTTGTCTAGGACCATATAGAAAAGGCTCTAGAGAGCGCCAGTTTCTTTAAAGTCAAAGCAGACATCTTTCTGAAGAGAGAAAACCTGTCAGTTCTGAATTTTCACATATGTTAACATGTTGTCTTATGTAACTCTTCCCCACTGACTTAATGGAGGTAATAATCAAGAGGGGATGAGAGCTGATGAAGTCCCTGGGGGTGTCCTATTTGCTGTAGTTTCCGTTGTGCATGCATGTGACGTTGGGAAACTCTATGGTGGGTGGTGGAAAGCACCAGCTCCAAGGATGGACAGCCATGGCTTCAAGGAGCACCAATCATGATTTTAGGAAGATAACTTGGAGAAGCTGGGAAAGGATCAGGAGAGTCTCCAAGGAACATGGTGCACCTGGAACCAGCGCTCAAAACTCTTTAGCACTTCAGGTCTGAAAGGGTCAGAGATGAGGATGGGGTCATTAGAAGCAAGTGCCATCCTTGGCTATGCCACAGAGGCTACTTAGACTGTAGCCACAAATAATGAAGGCCTTATAACACCCTTGAAGTACAGGCTGAAGTAAGGTCTAACCACTTCTACCCTATTCCTTCTGCCTTTGGATCCCCTGTCGTGGTTTCCAAGGCTCTAAGGTCTGAGTCACCTTCCAACACACAGCAGCATGGAAGATGACAGGGAGCAGGAAAAGAAAAACAACTTGAATAATCATGATCTATATTTTACAGGTGCTGAAATGGCAGCTTGGAGAGGGTAAATAACCTGTCCCAAACCATACGACGAACGTTGCAAAGCCAGGACTCAAACCTGGAATGTCGCATTACAGAACGGAAGACAGCACTGTGTTCTAAAAGACGTCTTCCTGTGGGTTAGCAGCGTGGCAGACGACAATAAACCCTCTGCTGCCAAGTGGTCATTGTCTGCAGCACTGTAATTAGAAAAAGCCAGCCTGAACAAACAAACCTGAATTTTACAAACAAAACTTATTAGAAATGTGTGTTGTTGGATTACCTTCACAATGAAGAATAATTAGGACCAGGATGGCAAAGCATTGACCAGGGGAGTTGGGTTTGAGAAGGGAAATGGGGGGGAGGGGTAGAGTCTGCTGTATTGCTTTCAGAGCAACGAGTTCTTCTGAAACGAGGTCCAGAGATGCGAAAGCTTATTTTCTTAAACAGTGTCCATGTGGATTCTTGTCAAGTTTGCATTCCTTATAGGTTGTTTAAGTCATGTGTTAGTCAGCAGCTATACACCGAGCCTCTCCTGTGAGGCCAGTGTTGTGTGAGGTGCTGGAGACACAGCTGTGGCAGCTCTACCCTCAGGTACCAGGGCCCTTGGATTAGGAGGCCAATGAAGACAAATAAGGAATAAATCCACAAGAGCGCAATAGTAGATGAGAAAGAAGTATTGAAAAACGAAGGGACAGGAAGCCACAGGAGAGGGCCAGAGACATTTCTTTATATAGAATTGTCAAGAAAGCAGTCTGTAGCAGAGAGACAGTTTGAGCACATGACTGAAGGACATACCTTTTCCATGGATAGTACAAAAATGAACTTTAACCCAGTTCATGGAAGAGAACTTTAGAGCTGGAAGGGACCCACAGAGGTGCTGCATTCTTTAATAGAGGAAGTGAGTCCCAGGAAGTTGTCTTTTATTCAGTTTCGTCATGAATGTTATCAATAAAGCTTGATGGAAAATGGTAAATAAGCACTTCCCTTTAATTCAACAAATATTGCTTTGCCAGTATTATGTGCCACTAGCCTAGGCTCATGCCTTCTGCATTGCATTCTATGGTTTCTGGATTCATGTTATATTTCAAGCTAATGAGTTTTTACTGTGATTTTATATTTTAGTTAGCCTGAAGTATGGTTTACCTTTGTATGGTATGTTAATATTGTAAATGATGAACCAAATTTTGGGTGGTTGTGGTTATAGCTGTTTCTGACATTACCAACCACCCTATCCCTATCTCTTAATTGTTGACTACTACTTCTTCTTCTTCTTCTTCTTCTTCTTCTTCTTCTTCTTCTTCTTCTTCTTCTTCTTCTTCTTCTTCTTCTTCCTCTTCCTCTTCCTCTTCCCTCCTCTTCCTCTATCTCCTCCTCCTTCTCCTTCTTGTTAGAAATTGCTCTGCAGTCAATGTTTACTGGTGAAATTATACTGTTTGCTCTTTTATGTAACAGAAAAATTCTGTTCTAGTGTTGAAGGTTGGGCAAAAAAGTAGAAGAACTTGAGCATGAAAGGAACCAGAATATTCAAGTTCAAATCATAGGGCAAAGTTGGTATCTCCATAGATAACTGGCAACAGAAGGTGATATAAGAGGTTTCCAGGTATCACACCAAGCCCAGAGTATGTATGTAAGAACAGAGTCAGCTATCAGAGCGAGGAGATGGGCATTTGGACAGAGACAGGGATATGTGACTGAAGAAGAGACAAGAGGCTTGCAAGGCTAGGGTTAGGACCAAGAATGGCAGCAAGAAATGGGGTCTGTGATGGTTGACATTGCACGCAAGCCTGGCTGGGCTAAGTGACAGCCAGCTGGGAAGCCTGCTTCTGGATGTCTCTCCAAGGGTGCTTCCAGAAGAAGGCAGTGCTAGGATCAGCAGGCTTAGTTAAGGAGACTGTCCTTGGCAGTGTGAGTGGGAATACAAAGAACACAGAAGTGAAGGAAGGGCCCACCTGTCCCCTCTTCTTGAGATATATCATCCATGTTTGTCTTTGTGGGACCTTAGAACCGAGGCCCCAGCACTTCCACCCCACTCCCTGGTTCTTCCTTGTCTTTCCTGCAGTTTTACGCTGAGCTGTGTCACTGACCCTCCAGTTGTGAATCCTCCATAAATGCTTTAATGCTGATAAAGTTTATATTAGAAGAAATTATTACCCTGACACTGGGTACATGCCTAGAATATCAGCTACTCAGGAAGCTGGAACAAAAGGATCGCATGAGCCTAGGAGTTTACAACCAGTCTAAGAATGGGAAAATGCCGCTTCAGAATTCCATCTAATTTAATTTAAAAGCAATTGTCAATCCCTGTAAAAGTTGGGATGGGAGCCTTTGACCATTGTCTTTAGAGAAGAACATACATAGAGTTGCCTTTGGCAATTTAAGAACTAAAGTTCTCCAAAGTAAAAGATATAGATAGGTAGATAGACAGACAGACAGACAGACAGACAGACATAGATACAGATATAGATAGAGATGTCAAAGGAAATTTGTGATGAGAATCAGCTCACACAGTCTGAGGCTAAGAAGTTGGTCCCAGTGCGTTGGTCCCACCCTTAATAACATTACACTTGACAGAATGCTTCCAACATGTGTTTTTGTTTCTTTTTTTTCTTCATTGGGGACACATGTAGATTACACCTGCCTTTTATAAATATTGCCTTTCTTTTGAAAAACCTGACTAGAGAGTAAAGAAAGTGATAGGATATTGCATGAGTGTATCCTAGTGTGCAATGGGCGGACTGTAGTGGCAGTCCTTCCCATACCCTCTTGGCTCCCCCCAGTCTCATGCAGGCACCAGTCCTTACTTTCCTTTCCTTAGCGAGAGTCACCAGAGGACATTTGTGTGCAAGGAGACAGTACTCCAATTCTAGAGCGTTCCCACACTAGGGAGCAGCCATCAGAAGAAGAAGAAAGATAGATAAGAGCAGATTCCACATTCCTTTGGTGGCACGCTTTGGATGTATATTTTCCATCATTTCCCCATGGATGCTGAGGAGTAGAATCTTGAACTCCATGTGGTGGGCTGCTTCTCACGGCATGCCATGCTGACTGGCTACCTCTACTGTATCACGTCCCCATCTCCTTACTGGCTTTTCCTACCACAGCCTCTCAAATGAGCTGCTTGTACCCAAAGACTTTCCCCAGGATCAGCTCATGGCAAAACCCAAGCCCAGAGAGTGACCAAACCAGAATAAATCCAGGTTATCTGGCTGCACAACGCACATCTTAAAATAGGAATAAAAGAAGTCTGTCATAAGAACAAGGAATTCTGATGGGCGCAAAGGAAAAGGACCCAAATACCAAACTGAATGGTGGAACATGCCAATAATCCCAGCACTCAGGACTCTGAGGCAGGAGGATCAAAAGCTTGAGACAAGCTTGGGCTACATATCAGGACTGTTTGTCTCAAACAAGAAAATAAAAAAAAAAAAATCATTCCAAGCTGTAAAAGTAGTGCCGGGCAGTGGTGGCGCACGCCTTTAATCCTAGCACTCGGGAGGCAGAGGCAGGCGGATCTCTGTGAGTTCAAGGCCAGCCTGGTCTTCAAGAGCTAGTTCCAGGATAGGCTCCAAAGCTACAGAGAAACCCTGTCTCGAAAAACAAAAAAAAAACAAACAAACAAAAAAAAAAGTCTTATGGTCAAGTGTTGGTTTTGTTAGGTTTGGTTTTGTTTACAGCCGAGTTCTGAATTAGGTATCAGTCTCTGTGGAAGAGTCAATGGGTGCTTACCTGCCTGTGACTTTCCCAGGAACTTTATCTTTTCCAGCTAGGGAAGGAAAACGTGATGATGTGAAGAGCCTCTTGGCCAGCAAAAGGACACGTGTGTGAAGGACAATCGTGCATACTCATACTCATGTGCTCTTTCTGCCAATCAAGGAACGCTACCCCAAAAACAGAGCAAAAGACTCATCCCTCCACATCCTACATTTATGAGGAACTTTGTGGTTTATCCTCTTCCTTACAAGGAGAAAAAAGAGACCACAAGAAACAGGAAATGACCACATGCCCTATCTCGGTGCAATAGGCCTAAAATATCTGGCATGCTTCCTTTTCCCACGTGTTCGCAAGCTCTTGTGATCCGGCTGGGAGTCTGAACCGTGGCGAGCAGAAGGGACTCCACATGGACGCTATTAGGAAGGTTTTGTACTTTCTTCTTTTTGCAGACAATTTTTAAGAATTAATATTTATTAATTACATGTCTGGGCTTATGCCTGCATGGATATCTGTGCACTGCATGTGTGCCTGGTGCCCATGGAGGCCAGAAGAAGGACCCCATGGAACTGGGGCTAAAGATGCTTGTGAGCTCCCATGTGGGGTCTTGGAATTAGACCTTGGATCTCCAGAAGGGCAGCCTTACCTGCTGAACCATCTCTCTAGCCCCTACAGTTTTTGTTTTTTTTTAATTATTAGAGGGAGAGAAAGAGAGAGAGAGAGAAAACAGATCAGAGGACAACTTTCAGGAGCTAGTGCTCTCCTTTTCTACTGTGAGATGACCAGCACTCAGGTTATCAGGTTGACACAGCAAGAGCTGTGAGACATCTCACAGGCCTGGGTTTATCTTTTCTTTGCACAGAAGGAAGACATCGGCAGAGTTGCTACATCCAAACAACCCGGGGCCTGCAGTAATGAGCATTAGCCACAAGGGCCTGTGGAAGTCACCAGGCAGGTGTGAAAGCACATAGTTACATTCCTGTAGTTCTCTGGATCCCATTTTGGTCACCCCCATAATCTGCATTGGCAGAAAAACAACAAAGCTCAGCAGCCCCAGAATGCTTGCCTGTCTGGTTTGAGACCCAGCCCCACTCCATTTTCTTGGTGAACTGACTCTCCTGGGGTCCAGTGCTGCTGTCTGTAAAATCACAGCAGTAAATGTCCCAGCACAAGGCAGTTGTATCCGAGGCTCTAATAAAGAAACTGTCACCGCTATGGGCAGAAAAGGGGAAACCAACGAGCAACAGCACACACCAGAACTGGTGACTTAAAAGAGCCAGTACTGCTCCTAGGCTCATGGGACATTTCTAGAATGGAGGATAATGATGGGTTTGTCTGTGAAGGGGTGGGTGTGCCAGAGATAGCCATCCATGTCTTTCTGTGGGGGGCACAATACTACTGCTCTTTCCCAGCCCTGGTGCTGGTCTGCCTCTTCTAGGAAGCTAGTATTTCCTGCTGGTAGCCCTCCCTCACCCATGGCTTAATCCTTCTGGAATCCAGTGTAAGGAATGAGAGCTGCAGCCATCCATAACAGCCAGCTACCCATGGTGTGAAGTAGACCACAGAAGGGCAGAGGATGGGTCTGGAGGAGCAGGGCAGAGACTGGACCACTTGATAATGGTAGCTGCCCCATAGGACGATTATTCCGTCACACCCTCAGAACAAGGCAAACAAACACATGTTAAGAATACAAGTCTGTTAGCAACAAGTGTTCTCTGAGCCTCTTTGTATCCTGGCTGCTACAGGATTGGCAGGTCCATTCCTTATGCTTTTACTTGGACGATCATACTGAGGAGAAAGGCCTGATTCCCATTTCTGGGCCATTGTTCTTGGGTGACAACAATCGCCACAATAGGGTATTTGTTGGACCCAGAGTTGAGCCATTATATGCTGCTTCTATCTATTCAGGCTTTCTTCCCCTGATAAAGTAAACTTCCTCCAGATAGCTCGACACCACACCACTCAAGCTGAGCAAATGATAGGTCTGTTCTTCCTCTCTGCATACTGGGTGCAGATCTAGGCTCAGAGGCTCCTTTGGGGAGTTCAAGTCATTTACGGAATTGAATCCTGCCTCGTTCTTTTGCCAGAGTTCATTAATAAGAAAAATTGTTGCGATCTATTGGATCTAGTCATTAGTAAAACAGTATCTAAGAACCGGGCAGTGGTGGCACATGCCTTTAATCCCAGCACTTGGGAAGGAGAGGCAAGCGGATCTCTATGAGTTAGAGGCCAGACTGGCCCCAGGACAGGTACCAAAGCTACATAGAGAAACCCTGTCTCAAAACAAACAAACAAACAAACAAACAAAAACCCCCAAACCAACCAACCAAACAAAAAACAGTATGTAAGAGGTTTTACATATTCTTTGGCATTTAATCTTTATTAGCTACTCTGTCAAAATTAATCCCCTCCATTTTGCAGGCAAGACCGAGGCTCCAAAGTTTTACCCACGCTGTGAGTATGTAGCAGGAGGCTTACTTTGTGCCTACATTGCTTGGAGATTTTCATGAAGTGACTGATTTAATCATCATTGCTCAATAAGGGGCTAGGCTGGCCCCAAAGGCCCCTGCACCTCACAACTGTGTCACCAAATCCTCCTTGAATCATATATTCTCTCCTAGACTTTTTCTCTAGTTACAAAACACATGGAGGCCAAAAATAAGCTTTCTGACTTTAGAAGGCTTATCTTACAGTGGAAGACATGAAGCATACAAATGGACCCATTTGGGACGATTCACAACTGTATTGAGTCGGTTGCTAAACAGAGTGGCACAGTTGACCGTGTTGGGGGAACTTAGAAAACAGGCAGGCTGGAAGAAGCTTAATGAGAAGCTGGTTTTCAGTGAGAATAAGGTGGGCCAAGAGAGGAATGTCAATGGAGATGCTAGAATATCTATGAATGGAGAAGAACAGTAGCAAACCCAGCCAGTGTTAAGTGAGAAGATGGGCTTACTTCAGAGGATGTCCTAGCAGCTAGAGCAAAGAGGACCGAGCAAGAACAAGGACTTCATAAAAGTCACAAGGGAACGAGAGTCAGTGCAGCAGCCAAAAGACTCGTCGTAGTGATGGGGATCAAATGGGAGCATGAGGCAAGTTCTGCCTTAGGAGGAAGGGAAGCCCCCCAGATGACTATCAAGATGCACAAATGCTGAGTAACAAGCACTAAGTTACAGAAGAAAGCGACCAGATGACTCCACTAGTCACGACCTTGATCATGCTCAGTAACGGAAGCACTATCTGTGCACGGGTTTCTGAATCTATGTAGATAAATGACGTGACTATGACCCTTCAGATTAGAGAAACAAAGTTTGTTTCTTCTTTTTTTCTTTTTCTTCCTGAGGAGTGGGATGTCTCCTTTCTGGTCTGTCAGACAAACCTTAGACCCCACTTCTGCTGCTCCTTGGCTGTGTGTGACTTTAGGGTTGATGGTCAGAAGTCAGGGAGGGCAAAGGGCGGCTCCTTGCATCCCCAAAGTGTGTGTGCGGCATGCCTCAAAATTGGTAGACTGAAGAAAAAGTCTAAACAAGCCAAATTTATCACCGTGTTAAATCTTGAGGAATGTAAAGTACATCGGTATTAATCAACGATTTCCTCATTGGGTAGAAGTCCTGCTCTGCTTTGACCCTGAGAAGTGTTTATACTTATGGGTGCTCTAGGCAAAGAAATGGCATGTTTTCATTTGAATATGCACTTTAATTTCTGTTAAAATGTCTAAGGAATCATTTCCAAAAACTTCCAATTACCAGTTATCCCTGAGTGGTACATATTTCCTATTAAGATCTAGTAACTCTCTGGCATCTAGACCATTTGAAAATTTAGGTGCTTCTCTGCAAAGCAAATAAGCACACAAATGATCAAATAAATAAAATCCCTCTCTGATCGGCAGGTCAGCTTTCATTTCCTTTGGGAGAGGCCACAGTCAAACTGTAAGTATATTTAATTTGTAGATGTTTGCCCTCCTCCATGGCCTTCCCCTATTTATTGGGCACAAATTGAGAGTTGGATTTTTATTTGTTCTTTTAAATGTTTTGAATTATCTTTATTGCCTATAAATTAAGGGAAGCTCATTCTGCCTTGCAAACGTACTCCAGTCTAAAGCATGCCTCATGGTGTGTGAATATTTTTTTCCCAAATAATCTCTCTCTCTCTCTCTCTCTCTCTCTCTGTGTGTGTGTGTGTGTGTGTGTGTGTGTGTGTGTGTGTAAAAGGAAAGAGAGAGAGACAGAGACACAAAGAGACAGCAGAGGGGGAGGAGGTCATGAAAGGTTTTCTCAGAACATGGTGGGAGTACAGACTGAATCCTTGAAGAGATACTAAGCCTTAACTTGAAAACATCTGCTCTAATCAAGTCTCCATCAAACTTTTGAAGAGGCTTTACCAGACACAGAATGGCATTTCCTGATCAGCTGTCGGGAATACTATGTGTCTACAGACATGAATCATACCCCCTGTTTGTACATTCCATTTCACAACAGAAACATGAGCCTTTTCCCACTGGTCCTTACCAGCTTTGCAGGGTAGGGCAGGAACCAGCCTCTCTCCTGTGAGACACTCAGCCTGAACGTTCTGCTCCCTGGGGCTAAGATGCCATGCAGAACCAAAATGGGAGAAGATTAGGAAATGGATTGGGTTGGTCATACAGCTAGCAAAACCCAAAACCTACCATGATGTGGGATTTTCTTTAGGCGCTGAAGACTTGAGTTCAGCAGCACTGAGTCAGGAAACTTGCTCAGTGCTCTGTGACATCGCGTCTCTGTTGGATTCACCTAGACTCCCTCCAGCTTGATGCCTCTACTGGCTTTTCTTAAGTGATGGGTGCTTATGCCTGCTATGTCAGAAGGGCGTGACTAAAAAAGCAGGGCTGCAGACATATCTCAGTCTCACACCCACTTTATAGCCTCCTATTGAACAGCCTGGAATTGTTTTCTACATAGATTTCTTATCCCTGCCTCCTGGCTGCCTGCTGTCTGTGCTTTTACACTCTACTCGCGTTTTCACAGGATCCCTGAACGTTTGGTTTCTTACTATGCGCACCCCAGTACTCTCTCACTTCCTTTCCCCTATCCCTTGCCCCATTCTCTTCTTCCATATATATGTACACAGACTCTCACACACATACAAACTCACACACTTTCATATATATACACACACACTCACACACACACTCACACACGCACACTGAGCATGTAAGTCATGTCAGCTACAGAGAATTTTGTAAATCACCATAGCTTTAGCAGAGAAGATGTACAGAGTAAAAGAACTATAATAAAATAAAATACATCACCCCAGGATTTGTATGGGAACCAAGGAAGACTTCAAGAAACTGGAAATTCTGTAGTGCTAGGTGTCTCTATGAGAAAAAGGTGAGAAATAACGCTGAAAGACAAGCCAGGGGCTATTGTGGAATATTTAACTCTGTAAAAAGGTGTTACATTTGCTTATGCTGTGGAATATTACTTTAACTGTATAAAGGTGTGTTACTTTTGTTTCTGCTGCCTTTGTTAATGATGTAAGAATGTGTTCCATTTGTTTGTGCTGCATCTGTTTAATTACATAAAGACGTGTTGAATTTGTTTCACCTTGTCTGCCTAAGGCACCTGATTGTTTAATAAGATGTTGAATGACCAATAGCTAGGCAGGAGACAGATGAATGGGGCTGGCAGGCAGAGAGAAAAAAATTGGAGGAATCTAGAAATCTGGGAAAAAGAGAGAAGAGAACGAGAAAGAAAGAGAGGGACATACCCAGAGCCAGAAGGCAGGCAGCCACAAGACAGACAGGAGAAACAGTAAAAGAAGGACAGAAAGAAAGAAAGAGAGGAAGGGAGGGAGGGAGGAAGGGAGGGAGGAAGGAAAAAAGCCCCAAGGTAAAACATAGATAACGAGAAACAGATTAAAATAAGAGCCAAGAAAAGGCTGAGTACCATAAGTAATAACAAGCCTCTGTGTCATGATTTAGGAGCTGGTTGGTGGCAAAAAAAAAAAAAAATCTGCTACAAGAGGCCAAGTCCACCACTTTTTTTTTTATTCATTAATTCTTATATACTCTATTGGAGAACACTATTATTTCTTTCTCATGCTATTTGTTGGAGACAGGTATTACTCACAAGTTTTATTTTACAGTAGGAAAAACTGAGGCTTAATTAATATCAGTCACCATTCAACTGGGACATGAAAGCTATTCTAAATATTTACACCAAAAGCAGCGTGATTGAAGGCTTTGGTTATCCTGATGGCAGTGGCCATGAGAACCCAGACGTCTATGATGGGAGCAACAGACAGTCCGGCCCAGAAGAAACACTGGGAGGGCTTGGCTATTGAAGCCTGTATGAGCCAGTTATCCAGTAGAAAGTGTAGTCAAAGGAGGCACCTGGGGTAAGGGTATGTGTAGTAGCAAGTCCTTATGGACTGAAGTCACTTAGAAGTCAGAGGGCTTGGGGAGCATACTGTCCTAAAGTACAAGCTGAGGGCATTGTGTTTGTGCAGCCCTTGTGGATCAGGTAACACACTAAAGGCAGGAAGATTTGAGCAGGATTTGGTTACTGAGCTTAATTATCTAAGTGTGTGAGACGAGCAGAGCTGTTGTAAGGGACTGTGCAGAGTCATGAGAATAGCATGGCTGGCAGAGGGACAGGGAAGGAAAGGTTAATGGACCCCGGAAGGAGAGGGGTTTTCGTAGAGCATGCTACCTGAAGAGGAATAATGAGGTTTTTTTTGTTTTTGTTTTTGTTTTTTTGTTTTTTTTGTCAAGGGATATACCTAAAACCTCACAATGGTGTGGGGGGCTAGGAGAATATTGCAATGCTAGGGATTGGACAAAAATATATAATCTTGATTATTTGTCCCCCCCCATTATTTTTGGGTCGTTGTGGTATAGAATCTCATGTAATACCAGCTAGCCTTGACCTCACTATGTAGCTGAGGCTGGCTTTGAAGCCCTGATCTTGCCTCCACTCCTCAAGTGCTAAGGTTACAGATATATGCCTTCTTGCCAGGCTCTCTTTGCCTCTCTTTCATCAGCTGGGATTCTGCACTGGCCAAATACAAAAGAAACTCTGTTCACAAATAACATGTATACTTTCTGTTTCTGTGAAAAGACCAAAGCCCAGAGAATCTCGGTCACTTTCCCAAGGCCATATACTTGCTTATACAACTGAAAAATAAATATAGCGGATCCAAAATCCACATTTGTTAACCACAATCTCAGACTATTTGTTTGTGGGATAATTTCTTACATTACTTCTTCAAGTCAAGTGTTTAGACTCTGCCCACCTCATCGTCACATAATCAGATTCACACAGATGCTCAGAACCATTACATCTGGTGATTTACTTCCTGCTATCTGGATCCTGCCCCTTCAACATCATGTTGGCTCTCCCTGCCTTGTTAATTGAGTGTCTACACATCCCTAAGTACCACTCCCATTCCTAACTTTTGCTATGAAGACAGAGGAGCTCTCTGTGAGAATGAAGGTTGTGGTGCCGACAGATCATGAGTTTCTCTGGTACCCAACCAAACTATGCCACAGAAATGCGTTTCCTGCCAGGGGCCAGGTGTAAACTGGCTGAAACTATGAAGTAAAGGCATTGGGCTTTAGAAGAAATTCCAGCGGTGAAACCTCCATATTTGCTTATGTGTATTATTGTGTTACTCATAACTGTGGACCATTAGAAGCAGTATAAGAATCCAAGAATACATCACTCTCTTTGACCATACACTGACGAAAGCTTACCTACTTCTGTTTAGAGTATATTTTTGGACAAAGCTGTCAAGGATGCATTGTGATACAAAAGGAATAGAAAAGAGTAAAAACCTCATGCCCATAATTTTGGCCCCAAGTAGATGTAAGAATTCTCTGCCATGGAACTGCCCAGCTAGAAGCAGAATTCAGTACAGGGGAAGGAGGAAGTGGTTTAGGCAGCTCTGGCCAAGCCTGAAGGAGAAGATCTTTTCCTGGGGTATTTTTATATGCATCTTCTCCCTCTCAGATTAGCAAGTCTTTGAGGATTAGGGAAGAGCTGTGATCCAGGAAACAGTGGCCACGGAGGATTAGCAGAAAAATGGTTAGTAGATACATCAGCATAACCTCCTATGACTCGTACCTGTCCAGTTCATCTCCCCATCAGTAGGAGTCTGAGGTTAAAGCCACAAGTCAAGTATCTGTTGAGGCAGTCAATCTCCAAACTTCCCCAGAGTTCTGGGTTTCAAACTGTGATCTGCAGACCCTTGGGGGATTTCTAGGACTCATTAGGAGGGGTTTTCAAGGTCAAATTGTTTTTATTATTATGATGTTATCGTGATGCAGATTAACTGTGGGTAAAGTCTGGCATACTGAAGTCGCTAAGGCAGTGGTTTTTAATGCTTTGATAGAGGTTGGTGTTTGAACATGTTCATATGGCTTTTTTAAAAAGCTACTTTACCAGCTCATTTGATTGCCAGTTCATGTAATAAGATGGCAAATATCCTAGTCAGGGTTACTCTCACTGTAAAGAAACACCATGACTAAAAGCAGCTTGGGATTGAGAGGGTTTATACAACCTACCTAGGCAGGAGCTTATGCAGAGGCCGCGGAGGAGTGCCGCTTATTTGCTTGCTTCTCATGTCTTGAGCAGCCTGCTTTCTTACAGCAGCCAGGACCATAAGGTCAGAAGTGACACCACCCACAATCATGATGGGCTAACCCCTCCCACATCACTAATTGAGAAAATGCCCTGAGGGCTTGCCTACAGCCAGATCTTTAGGAACCAGTTTCTTAGCTGAGATTCCCACCCGTCATGACTATAGTTTATGTCAAGTTCACATTTAAGTAGTCAGCATAGCAAGTATGCATCAGGCATTTGTGTTTCAAACCAGGTATATTGGCTCTTATAAGGAACAAAATCATGTTCATTTGAGTAACAAGTTGAACCTACCACATTTTTCATAGAACCTATTTTTGTTTGATAAGTGACTGACTTTGTGGTTATTCAGATTGAAATATTTGGCAGGGATCTTACAAACCAGAATAAAATCAGTTTGTCACTTCAAGTACAGAATAAAGTGCCCAGGAAGTGCTCAGTGAATGTGTAAGGAGCAGACGAAATCCAGAATGAGTGTGTACTGTTGACATGGATACAGCCGTGACAAGAACCAGCGCCTCAGGCCCATAGAAAATTAGCAAAGCTTCTTTGGTAAGGTTTGGAATGACAAAGGCTTCCTCGGTCCAACTACAGTGTTTGTGATTAACCTGTGTGTCCTAAAACTCAACTGCATCTTCTTCCTCCCTGGTATTTGCAGCCAGAGCCTGCTCATCCACAGAGACCCCCTACTGAAATGAGCTAACTCCTCCCCTGTGCTGTGGTAGTTGGTGGCATTTCAGTAACCATCTCACCCTGGCTTTTCTGTAAACATTTATCTGTCCTTTATTCTCTTTTTGCCACTTGTCAGATTTTCAGGACCAAGTTGTTAGGAACATGGCATTCAAAGAAAACAAGAGATAATGTTTGTTGCCATGATAAAATGTGTTTTTCTGTCTTTTTACAGTGCGGGAGATGAAATCCCAGCCTCAAACTTGCTATCTAGTGCTCTACTGTTGAACTGGAGACCAGCCTAAGATTCAAGCTTTTTAGCATAAAAACATTTTCTTGGGGGGGGGGGAAGTCTGTGTTTTCATTATGAACTTATGAGTTCCCCAACACTTAAAAGACTTTGCTGAGTAACTTGCCCAGGCTATAAGCAAGCATATTTTTGATACTGTACAATTAAAAGTGTAAATCATCATCAGCACTTGCAATTCAGTGCCAAATGACCAATATACAATGTGCCAAAAGAATCTGTTCCAAGTGCGAGGTAGTTTAGCAGCATTTACTGTACCCGTGAAGAAGTTCATTGATGTCATTTAGGAACTATAATTAATAAAAGGGGATTTTTTTGATGCAGGGGAGTGAACTGAGGGCCCTGAGCATGCCAAGGTGTGCTCTTCTGCAGAGTTGCATGCTCAGTAACTGCTCTTTAGCAAAGTCCCTCTCATGTGATGTTTTAGAGAGTAACAAAGGAGTCGGTTGTCAATCATCTGAAAAAAAGTATACAAAAGCATCCCTCCCTTTTTCAGTTACAGATACCACCCCACCCCCACCTCTTATTCATGGAGGATCCCCAGAGCATAGCAAAATGCGCAGATGCTTAAGTGCTCTGTGGAAAATGCCATGCAATTTTCTCTTGTGTACTTTAAATCAACTCTGGATTGTTTACAATACCTGACATGATGTAAGCATCATATAAATGTTCGTAATCATGTGCTGTTTAAGGAATAATGTCAAGAATGGAGGAGATCCTTGCATGTTTAATACCGGCACATTTTTTTTTAACTCCTTTTACTCTTTGGTAAAAGAGTGGCTTTGCAGATGTGAGAGTCGGGGCTATGGAAGCCCGACTGCTATTATCGTGTTTGACTAAATTTCCCTCAAATACTTCAACCAAAGCAACATCTTACGGCAAATTAAATGCAGAAACAGAGATGAGATTCCAGATGTCTTTTGTTAGGTTAAACTTTAAAGAACTTGCAAAAATGCAAAATAATTTCAGTACTGCCCTTTAATGTTCTTTCATTGTGAAAATATGTTCTTTCTTCATAAAACTGTGTTATGATAACCTATTACAGAACCTCTTTCATTTCATTTATTTATTTATATTTTTGTTTTGTTTTATGTGTATGGGTGCTTTGCTCGCATGTGTGTCTGTGTACCACATGCGTGCCTGAAAGCCTGTCAGGTCCCATGGAAGTAGAGTTACAAATGGTTATGGGCTGCTATGTCAGTGCTGGGAACCAAAGCCAGGTCCTCTGAAAGAGCAGCCAGTGCTCTTAACAGATGAGCTATCTCTCTAGCCCTGTACCCTTTTCATTTTAATGAATACATAAATATTTTTAAATTTTCAATTTCAATGTGTGACAATAAATACTGATACATAGAACTCACCCAAACGAAAACTCTTTTAGACCCTCCAACGATTTGAAGCATATGATGAAGTCAAGACGAGTTTGAGCACTTGAGTTTCAGGATTCTCTTTTATCCACCTATTCTTCTAAAACTGTCGTGAGGAGGTTTTAAAAAATTCTTTTTCATCAAACGAGTTTTTAATCATGGAATGCAAGTCCATGCATGCAAAATGGCAGTAAAATCTGAGAGGCTGTGTACTCACGCACAGGAACTGGAAGGAGGCTGTGATGACAATTGAAATGTCAGGGCTTTCTTTGATGTTTTTATATCAATGTTTTAATGGTTTAAGAAGTCAAATGAGAAACAGTCACAGACACAGCAATAATATCGTTTTGTCAAATGGTTTAGAGTGTGATTTCTCTAAGTCCCCCCCCCCCTTTTATTTCACAGAATCCAGTTGTCTGCTAGGCTGGGATCACAGATACTCTCGCGTTCTTTTGCAATAAGGAAATCCCAGCTGTGTCTGCCTCTGAGTCTATGTGGACTGCCTTTGTCTCCTAAGGCTGTTGATGGAGCTATAGAATTTGTACAGCGGAAGCTTGGGGCCAAGGATTCGGTTTCTGAATGTCAACTACTTGTCTGAAAGGAGTTAGCACCTGACTTTCTTTACACTGCCCAAACAGCTGTTCCGTGCGGCCAGGAAGACAGAACTGGACCATGTCTATAGACAGAAGTGAGCAGATTTAACATGAAATTGGTTATGAATGAAATTTCTCAAGAATGCAAACTGATACACACAAAGATAAGAACAGGTAACAGTGCAGAGCATTGAACTAAGGCTGTCTTCCCACTGGCAGCAATCCTTTGGCATGGAGGGCATGGGGCTGAGGTAAGAACTGGAAGGAACCTGGGACTCATAGCTGTGCCAGCCTCCAGTCTGGACCTGTGCCAGGTGAAGAAGCGGCCTATGGTGAACTATAGAAAAATTCAGCAATTTATTCTTTTATTCATTATTAGGGTCTAGGAACATAGCGGTGAACACGACAGAAAAGAATCTCATCCCCATACTCTAGAGAGGTATCTTGGTCCTTTGTGTTGCTACAACAACACTGGATGAGTCCTTTTAGAGATCTATAGCCCAAGTTTGCCTTGAAGTAATGACTCGCCCGCTTCAACCTCACCAATGCAAGTATTGCAGGCATGTTCCATTGCGTCTAGCTAGGCAGAGAACTTTCAAAAATGTTTATTTAGCTCATGATTCTGGTGACGAGAAGGCACTGGAATTCTGGCCAGAGCTTCCTGACGATGTCACAATATAGGAAGCTGAAGAGGGCAAGCCACGGCTCCCATCAGCCTACTCTCCAGAGGGCTAATCTAGCCACAGGAAACCTGACTCAACCCCTTGAGACACCATACATCCATTTATGAGGGTGTGCCTAATTATCTGGGCCCTAATTATCTCTCACTACAACCCACTTCTTACTCATCCCCCACCTCAACAAGGCTACACTAGAGGCCAGACCTCCATCACACGAACCTTCCAGGAGTGTTTAACTTTATCTGAAGCACAGCCCTGGGAGGCAGAGAAATCACTAAAATAACTAGGTGATGCACACGAAGCTATAATCCATGATGATAACAAGGTGGGAATAGTAGGTAGGTATGAGTGTGTGGATGTGGGAGTGAGGGAGCCTCACACGAAAGGTGGCATTTGAACAAAGAACTATTCTGTTGCTATTGTATATGAACTGTTTCCATGCATACATGCAAGAAAAAGTACAGCAGAAAGCACTACCCTTCTTTGTACAGAGAAGACTGCTGCTAACCACTCGCTGGCCTGCTTTTACATTGTTCTTTGTGTCTGTATGAATTTATAACAGTTATCAGTGGTGCAGCATGGATCTGCATGAACACCTACTTTCTTCTGGACAGCCCAGCCCAAGCAGCTTCTGCCTTATCTGCTGGATCTCTGCCATCACTTCCCCCAGGTGCAGAAGATGGGGAAGTTGTGAGAGTTAGCTTTTCATTCGTGTAAAGGAATCCTTACAGCTGGATTTATTCATTGAAAAAGATGAAGAAGAAGAGAGAAAGAGAGAGAATCTCTCTCTACCCAACACAGACACACACACACACACACACACACACACACACACACTGCTCTCCCTTTTTTAATAAAGTCACCAATACTTTAGACATGGTAACCTCACCCTGATAACACTATCTAATCCATATTACCTTTCAAAAGTCCCATCTGTAAATATTAAATATGAATAAAGTTTCCAACCTTTTTTTCAATTTTAGAATTTCCTACATGAATACTCTGTTTGTATAACTTCTAGTCCTCACTTTATCCCCTCCAACTAGCTCTTCCCATGTCCTCACAACTTACCGTCAGTTTCTTAACTTTAATTATTAATGTTATATATGTGTGTGTGTGTGTTTAGGGTTGGTCCCTTGAGATTAGATAACCCATCAGAGAGACAAGTCCATGATAGGTTTTTCAACATCTTAATGCTTCACATTCAAAATAAAATTCCAACACACGAGCCATTGGGAGACACTCAAACCATATCTGAAACCTACAGGTACAACCCAATGGGGGAACCTGGGGTCCCATCTCAGTTCTGCCACTGATGTCAGCCCTCTTTGTCTCAGCTTCTTCAGCACGGTGAGGGGAGTCTGTAAGTTGTAGGGCTACTTACCGGGAGAATGAGATGACAGTAGCCAGTTGTAAAGAATAATCTGAAGGACACTCACTCTTAGCTAATATACCTGGGAGGGTCATAATCCAAGGATAATTCCGTGCTTTGTTGCTGTTGTTGTTTTGTTTTTTCGTTTTTTGTTTGTTTGTTTTTGTTTGTTAAGAAACTGAGGTTGCAAGACTCTCTAGTCTTGGTTTCTTGGAGTTTTCTCACAAGCATTCAGAAATCTCACATGACTGCATTCCAGGACCATATTCCAACAGACTCCGTGGTGCATAGTGAGTGCTTTCCAGACTCAATGTGAGGTTTTATCATCTCTAGAATGGCTTGGGGTAGAGGAAAGGGCTGGGGCAGGTCAAGGAGGACCTTCCGGCTCTGGTCGAGGAGGAACTAAACGGATGCTGTGGAAAGCCTTGGAGGACTTTAGGCAGGGAAGTGAACTGTGTAAAGTTCATGATTCATGCAGCTGTGTGCAGGATACACAGTAATGAGACAAGAGTGTGGAGGTGGGGCAGGTGTGGGGCTGTTTGGAGACGCAGAAGAGGTCGGGTCCTAAACTAGAGAGGCAGCAGCAAAGGGCGTTCATTGGACATGACTTTGGACACTGTTGTATGGTGATGGGGCTCTAAGATAGAAAGGAGGATGGCTCCGGGCCACAGACAGTGGTGCCGTGGCCGGCCGAGAACACATTGAGGCAGATAGATATATCACTCCGGGCCACATTAACTATACCACAGTCTTTGCCCTGTGTTCTTATTCCAGTCACTTTGGTTTAGACTTTGTCTCAAGGTCAAGGTCAGACTATAGTGATTTCAGAAGCTTCCCAGAGCTGCTCAGGTTCTGGGCAAGGGTACTTCCTGCTTTTCTCTCAACAGGCTTTCCTGGCTCTATCTTTCAAGGCCACGTATTGTCTCCTTTACAAAAGCTTGTTCCCTCTGAGTTTTTTGCTTGTTTGTTTTTTATTTTCTTGTTATTACATAGCAAAGCTTCCCCTCCTCCTGGTCTCTCCCTATATCCCCCGACCCCATCCATGCCTCCTCCACTGTTTGTCTTCAGATACAGGCGGCATCCCATGAATATCAGCTGGCCATAGTATATCAAGCTACAGTGAGACCAGGCACCCCCTCCTCCACCAAGGTTAGATGAGGTAATCCAGCAGGCAACAGAGTCAGAGACATTCCCTGCTCGCACTGCTAGGAGTCCCCCATGAAGACCAAGTTACAGAACTGTAATATACATGTATAGGATCTAGGTCACAAATTGTATGTATCACTTTTAGTATATTATGAGTTTTATCTTTCAAATATTTATTTACTATCTTTCACTAATATGATCTCAAAAATGAGCATGCAACACTGGGGTTCATGTGTTTGGGAACTTTGGGAGGAAGAGTGGGGACTAGAATGGTCCCTGAGAAAAGAGAAAACTGTAGAGAATAAAACTATCTGCTTCATGGGAGCTCAGAGATGCGTGACACACCGTTCCGTTTACCCTAAATTCCAACCAGAGTGCCAGGCCCATTTCCAAGAGATGAAAATTGTCTGAAGTTATCTCCGGGGAATGCCTGGTGGCTGTTTCTCTGGTCTAGGAACTCTGAGGAGGAGGCAGCTGAGCAGGCAGCTCTTGGATAGAAGCATCTGTCCTAAATTTCCTTCAGGCCTTGCTCTGTTTTTAGTCAGTTTCTCAGGCTAAGCAGAAGAAACCCAGTCTTTGTAGAGCACATCCTGGGCCGGTTCTCTGGGTTTATAGGAGCCACAGGCTGCTATTTTCAACAAACTAGGAGCTGCCCCTATCTACTGGTAAACTGACAGAAACCATGGGGAGTTGGTTCCAGGACCCACTATGAATAACAAAATCCATGAATCCTCACAACTCTCACACAAAATGGTGTAACGATCACACGTGACCTATGCAGGGCATACATACTTCAAGTCACCTTTAGCTTACTTATAATATGTCTAACATAGACAAACACGATACAGCATTATTTACGGGAAAATGGAAAGTCTATTCACATCCCGTATAAAGGTGTTCCCTCCCAAATATTTTTGATCGCTGTTAGCTAAATATCCAGATTGGAATCTATTTCTAGGGAGAGATGATATGGTTTATGTCTTAGTGAGTAACTGAGGACCTCTTCTTCATGGACCCCTCCAATATCTAAAACAATCTCTTGAGTCTCATTCTGAGTCAAACTAAGGATGAAGATAGCAAAAGTCATGACTAGGTGTGACCAACAATATCAACCTGGTTGACACAAAGCAAATTCCGGGGGGCCTCCCTTCACTAGTGCCCTTTCCTTTCCTGCTCTTCTCTCTCTTGCTTCTCTTCTCAAAATGTTGGTTCACAGGTAGACGATTGGAGGCGGAGTCAGCGATGTTGCTGGTTGTAAATCTGGGGACATAGTTTGCTGGAGGTTTTGGCAGTGGCAGCAGCTCCAGAAAGGGAAATTCTAGATAACCAGGGCAGCAGAAAGATACTGGTCCCTCCTTCCCACAAATAATGGCAATCTGCTTTACTCAGTCCACGGATTCAAGTGCTAATATTTTGAAAACACATTCCTTCACCACACACACACACACACACACACACACACACGCACGCACGCACGCACGCACGCACTCACACTCGCACCAAACTTTTACAATACGTCTTCTGATGGCATGAATAATGTCCTAAAAAGTTCCCTGGAACCTATGAATGTTGCCTTATATGGCAAGAGACTTTGCACACGTAATCAACCTCAGGATCTAGAGATGGAAAGGTTGTCCTGGGTGGACTCTACTATCACCCTAAATGTCCTTTAAGGGTGAGGCAGAGCAAACTTTGGCACTGAATAGGATACAATGCAATCACAGAAGCACAATGAATATGATGAGCCCCAAACCATAGATTGTTTCCATCCCTAGACATCTTGAGTTTAATTTTTATTTTCCTAATGGATAAGGTTGCCTGTGGCCAGGTATAGATTACATAATTTGAAATTATTGATCAGGGTGGTCCCATGGACCCCTCCCCCAAAATTATAGGCTATTGATCATTACATTGCTCTTGATTGTCCTCTATGAGAGTAATACCTTATTGTCATAAACACACTTGAGCCTAAGAACATGAAGAAATCAAGCTGTAGTAACCTGGAAGCTTCCTCCCTATTGGATAGATTTCACAGTGTTGGAAGGATCTATACGTGCTATGGGGTGTGAGTATGGGGGAATTATCATCACTCTTACACAGCTTTGAACTCTGAGCTGCAATAATGACTGGCCTGGTAAAATATGCCCACTCATTCAATAGTAGCTTGAATGTCATGGGA
Organism: Ondatra zibethicus; assembly: GCA_004026605.1. Lineage (NCBI taxonomy): Eukaryota > Metazoa > Chordata > Mammalia > Rodentia > Cricetidae > Ondatra > Ondatra zibethicus. The sequence goes on from PVIU01005804.1 coordinate 73,817, forward strand.
GTGATCAGCCATTTTCTGATTGGATTTGAGGTTCATCTCCACAAGATGGAACTCACTCCTGGTACCATTAATGGGACCAGGACCCTATTGATAGCTATGTCATAGATCCTAGGGGAGAATCTACTACTAGTATTCTGTTAAGTGGGCATAGTGTTAAACAAACTCCCACTTGACACTTGCAGATGAGTGCATCTCTCAAACCTCACCAGAGAAGCTGCTTTTTGCAGCAGATGGTGACAAACACAGAAACCCCCAACTGATTAATGTGCAGAGAATAAGAGAATTCTCAGTCCTAAAAGGAACCTCTGTATCGTACCCCTTACTCCCGAGGATCAGGGATCATTGTGGAAGAGAGGCAATAAAACTGTGAGAGTCAGCAGAAGAGACTGTGATAACTTCAGCAAAGCTGTTTTCCAGATACCACAAGCCAGCCTCACAGATGAACTTATAGTTGCTATGACTGCATGCAGAAGACCTGCACAAGACCAAATCAGATAAAATCCCAGGATGAGTAGGGATGTAGGCATGATGTCCCACCCCTTACTGAGGAGCCATTGCTGTGGAATAATCCTCTTGTACACTGTAGAGATTTGTCACTCTGAATTGGTTTAATAAAATGCTGATTGGCCAGAAGCCAGGCAGGAAATATAGGTGGGGTACCCAAACTAAGGATGATGGGAAGGAGAAGGGTGAAGTCGAGAGTTGCCAGCCAGATGCAAAGGGAGTAAGAGATGAACATGCCATATTAAGAAAGGTACCACCATGTAGCAGGACGTAATTAAGAAATATGGGTTAACTTAAAATGTAAGAGCTAATTAGTAATAAGCCTGAGCTATTGGCTGAGCATTTATAATTAATGTAAGTCTCTGTGTGGTAAATTGGAAGCATCTCCCAGGATGGAAAAACTCTGACTACAAACTATTGACTCTTCATGGTTGATGGGAAAGAGAAAGTTGGTTTTTGTGTGTTTGTTTGTTTGTTTAGGGGTATGGCTTCTGAAAAGTTACTCATGTTCCAGTAAATGCTCTGTATTAGCAGCACTAAGTGGACTCAGAGAACTTAAAAAAAAATCTATGAACTTGAGAGTGACTAGTGGTGGAGGTCATAGGAGGATTTGGAGGGAAGGGAATAGGGGAGTGGACTTAACTAACACACATTATGAGCATCCATCTTCTGCCAATGCAACCTCTCCTGAAAAAAATAAACAACAAAAAACAAAATCTGAAAACAAACAAAAAACAACTCAACCCAGCAACAATGCAGAAAAATCTCATTGTGAAAGCTGTAGTGTGGCCCATTGAGTCACACAGTATACCTTTTAGGCCAAGACCTTCTTGAGGAATGAAATAGAACTCCTTCAGAATCCGATAAAGAACTCTGTAGCTTTCAAACAAACAAGGGTAGTGACAATAAGTGGCTAAAAGACTCACAAGAGTCTCCCAACCACGGGAAAATAAACTGGATTGGGCCACAGTGAGCCTTTTCTTCCATGGTGGTAGTCTGGGGGCTTCTCAGAGTGAGTAGAGATGAGTGAGGTCTAGGAACCCCTTTGGGGAAAAGAGAGCTAGGGTGTTCTCTATACATCATGGCTTTGAGGGGAGAGAAAAGTTCTGCCCTGTCTGGCCCAGTGCCTGCATTTCCTACATTCTTTTTCAAATCTCATGCTCTTCACTGGAAGGTGCTGAGAAAAAGGAAGCCAGCCCCAGACTGAATTCTTCATGATAGAACTTTACAGACCAGCCTGATTCATCTGTCTGGTCTTCAGTTTTCTGGTACCCGAGCCCTCATGGGCCAAGGTTCCACTTAATGATACTTATCTTTAGATAACCTGTGTGCCTCCCACTTCCGTCCCCAGACCCTTACAATACACACAGTCTGCAAATGTCTGGTATCAGCTTGTAAAGCTCCACCAGACCATACAGGAACTACACAGAAGCCCATAACCTATTGGCTGGATAATGGACCAAAGAACTAAGTGCCCAGAGGTCACAGCTTAACTGGTGATTTTACTGTGGGCTCTGATGAAGGCTGAGCTGTGAGGATGCAGACACAGAGCTGAGACAGCCAATGTTCAGAAACCTGGGGGTCCTCAGGAAAGGCTTTCATGATGAAGAAATGGTTCTTAAGGGCAACAAGGGTTTCCAGTCCTGGAGGGACATCTGGTACTGATGGCCCCTCCTCTGTTCCTTTTTCCCCTGTAAGGTCAGCTGCTGATCCCTATCCCAGACAGAGGTGTACACCCCCAGGTGCTCAGCCTCTCCCAGGTCTCAGGCTATTCCTGTTTCATAGATCTGGTTCTCCCCTCCAGCTAACTGAGTGGCATGGGAGAGAGAAGAAGCTGAGTCATGAGGATGCTCTCAGGGAAGCACATCCTGAGGGCAGGAGGCCTCCCAGCCATTTCATTGATTGCAAACCCAGCTGTGTGAACTTGGACTGTCCTGGGGATCACAAGTCCTCTGGGAGTCGTTGATGGTCTCCAGTCTAGTCAGAGGCCAAGGGTTTGATCTCATTTTTGCCCAAGTGACGAGAGCTCTAAAGGAGATGGTGAAACAACTTAAAGGTATGGATTCCTTCTGGTCCAAGGCCAGTGTGGATGAGTATCTTATTGCTTATCTCAGGATGCTATAATGAAGGGTTAGATACACAAATGTTCAGGCTGACTCAGCTGTTAGGCAAGAAAGAGACATCTCCTTGGTTTTGCAATATTGGAGCCCATTTGACTCGTTCCTACTGTTTCTGCTCCTTTCGGTTCAGCTTGCTCACTCCTGCCAAAGTTCTTCTAAATGACACATTAAAATTATTCCACTCTTTAAGAATACACAGTGGGTCCACAATACTTTAGTTCTCATTTATAAACCTGATGAAGTTTTCAAACAATATTGATTGGCAACTTCAGAGGATTTAGAATCACCTAGGAAGACAACATTTCGGGCATGTCTGTGAGTGAGTTTCTAGATTGGGTTCGTTGAGGTGGGAGCCACCATAACTGTAGCCAGTACCACTTCATAGGATGAAGGACAGTTTTCTGTCCAATCAATATTAACCATCCTACCATGAAAAGAAAACAATAGATAGGATTTACTCTGACTTTTAGATTCCAAGCAAAAGACTCCTCATGTAGAGGTCAATTAGAGTCAGATTGTTTGAAAACTTCATCAGGTTTATAAATGAGAACTAAATGTGGAAACAATATGGCCAGCTGCTTCATGGTCCCTCTGTCACATCTTCTCCACTGTGAGTGACTCTACCCTGAAACCGTGAGCCAAGACAAGCCCTTCTTCCCTTTAGTTGTTCTTGGTTTTTCTTTAATTATTTCTTTTATGTTCTGAGGTTATTATATATTACATAATTTCTCCCTTCCCTTTCCTCCCTCCTAACCTCCCATATGACTCTCTTTGGTTTCTTTCAAATTCATGGCCTCCTTTTATGTTAATAATTGTTACATCATACACACACACACACACACACACACACACACACACACACACACACACACACACACACACACATATATATATATTATACATACATTGGGCCAGAGTATAGGCCAGGCTACCTGATCAGTGAGCCCCAGGGATTTACCTGTCTCCAGCTCCCTACCTCTGGGATTACAAGCACGCATCACACATCTTCCCTCATAACCGAAACAGAGTCCTGTCTCCAGTCCTAAGCAGTAGCAGATGCTACTCAAAATCCCCGAAGCACATGGTGCTTTAGTTATATTTTATGTCCCTGGGCCTTTGAGTCAATTTCTCTCTGTTCTGTCGTCCACCAAGTCTGGTTCTAGACCTCCCTTAAAAGTTCAGTTCTTTTCTTAAGCGGAGAATAAACCCCACCAATGGAATCTCTTACCAGAAAAATTTCTAAATTGGTATTTCAGAGAGAGCCAGTGAAGGGTATAGAGGAAAGAGAGAAGGAGAAGAGCAAAAGACAAACCAGGAAGCAAGATTTAAGGACTTAAATTACAGCCCTATGAGCCAAATATGCCCTCTTGATGAGCCAGCTGCTCTTTGAAAACAAAGGCTATTTCTCTCTCTCTCTCGTTCTCTCTCTCCTCCCTCCCTCCCTCCCTCCCTCCCCCTACTCTCTCTCTTTCTCCTTCCTTCTTCCTTTCTTTTCTTCTGCTGCATTAACTTTTTTGGTTTGATAAGGTGTGATTTTGAAAATCAGTGGTCCAGTGAACTCATGCTGAAAGCTAATTGAAAAGCCTCCCACACATGCGTAGCTCCAGGATGGTGCATTTATGTGGCCAATTAAGGAATTAAGGCACAAGTGGAAGAAACACTGCGGCTGTTTTTAGTGGATGCAGGCCTCCCAGCACAGTGGAAGTCGGTTCACAGAGCTTGGGGGGGAGGAGCTGATTGCTGCCCTCAAATAAACCCATTGCTCCTGCCTCTCCCCAGAGCTCTTTCTTTTGTACTTAGCTGGTGGTTTTGGTACTTTGGGGACCCCAGGTTAACCTTCACACACCACTGTGAACAGCCATACTTTCCAAGGACCATCACTTACATTTTAGGAAAGTGTGTTCGCCACGTTTCTCATTGCAGTGACAAATTACCCGCAGAAGAAACTTCAGGGAAGCATTTGTTTCTGACTTCTAGTTTAAGAGGGAAAGCTCATCACAGTGAGGCCTAGTGGGAGCTCACTGCTACAGGGGCATGTGCCTGAAGACTCCTCCCATGCCAGTGGACACAAGCAGAGAGCAGGGAATGCTGGCATCATTTGTTGCTTCCACTAACCACCCCACCCATGCCATACTTTTAACCTTTTTATCCAGATCAAGTTCCCAGCTTATGGGATGGTGCTGCGCATATCCAGGGGGATCTTTTCTTAGTTGCTGGAAGTGACCTCACAGATGTGACCAAAGGTATGCCTCGCTAATGCCTTCACATCTCTTAATCCAATCAGGTGGATAAAGATTAGCCATGATCTCTTTGGAGTTCCCTATGGAGGGATGCCTTGCTCAGCCTAGATATGGAGGGAGGGTTTTAGTCCTGCCTCAAGTGATGTGACAGACTTTGTTGACTTCCCATGGGAGCCTTCACCCTCTCTGAATAGTGGATGCGCGTAGGAGGTGGGGGAAAGATGGGGGGAGCGGGAGGAGGGGAGGGAAAGGAGGAGAGGGAACTGGGGTTGGTAGGTAAAATAGGATTGTTTTAAAAGTAAAATAAATAAATAAATAAATAAAGAGAGCAATACAAAGAATAATAAAAAAGAAAGATTAGTCATGACAAGTCTGCTACTTGTTAGCCTGACACTCAGCACAGCAACTTTGCATCCTAACAGAGGGTTATCAGAACAGGAAGCAGGACAAGGCAGTGGGGGCAAGGAGAGCAGGACAAACGGAGATGAAGATGAGAACAGAGGACACAATTCACAGGAAGGGTGACCAAATATTTGTGTCCTTGCTCTAGCGTTCCTAGCCTGATCTATGCTATGAAGTTCTACCAGCCTGGTGGCTCCAATAGACTTTATCTTGGAATAATGTTTGGGGATTTATAAAATAAATGCACATGTAAAAAATCAGACCACAATTATATCCCAGGATCACTATCAAGTTGCTTACAAGTGAATGTATAATGTCGCAATACATGTGACTTTTCACAATTAAACAGTGAAATTCTAAAAGCAGGTCTACCAATTATGTTAAAGTAGTGATGTTACTAAATGTTACTTCAAGATATCTGCAACTACCTCTTGTTACAAAAATATCTGCTTTTTGCTGTTACAAATGCTCTTTAGGAGCCAGGCAAGGTGGCACATACCTTTAATCTTTCTACTCAGAAGGCAGAGATAAGCAGATCTGTGTGAGTTCAAGGCCACCCTGGTCTACGAAGTGAGTTCCAGGCTATGTAAAGAGACCCTGCCTTGAAAAGCCAGTAAAAAATAAGGTTTTATGGCTGCTGTAAGTCCTGATTTTGTGGAGTTTTTCCTTTTCTTTTTTGCCAGCAGTTATAATACAAGGAAATGCTAAAAATCTATTTGGTGTTAGCAAAATTCTGCTACCCTTCCTCACCCCACAGCCCAAATTTAAGTGGAACAATTCAGTGAAAAAGAGACCAATTTTCCAAAACCTTATAAATGACATAGGCAATTTAGGGACGTTTTTTCAAGTTTCTGTAGATACTAGGATTAGGCAGAAGGGTTTCATAGAATTTCTTATGCAAGTTTAGTAAAAAATCATTATTTAAAGTTTATTAATGGTTCCCATGGCTCATGAGTTCACTAAACTACAGAAGCTCTCAGAGAGGAATAAAGGACATGTACAACGTGTAGAAGAACCGCTGAGGGGCTCTTACCGGAGTCAGGTGCAGCCACCCTGCAGGTAGACAGTGTCAACCTTCTGCCAAAATGGCTCCTGTTGGTCAGGGGTGCATATCCCATGGCTGTAGGGGAGGGGCGGGGCCTGGCTGTAGAGGAGGGGCGGGGCCTGGCTGTAGAGGAGGGGCCAGGCCAGGCCTTGCTTCGGAAGGGAAGGGCCTGCTGTCTGGAGGAGCAGAAAGCATCATCTTTCTCCTCACTTGTCCTGCTGGCACTATAGGCACGTTCCTCCATGTCTGGTTTAAAAGATAGGTATTATGATTGCATTCCTTATTTAATAAGCATATATAATTATTTATTTATTGTACATAAAGAAAAATTTTGTACGTATATCAATTAACTGAAGTAGTGGGAGCCTGAATTGATGTTATCAGGGTTAGTGGGTACATTTTTATCTTTGTATAGCAGCCCTCCTTTAAATACACAGTAGAAGCCTTTTACCTTTAAAGCCGGCTTAAAGACCACAAGGATTAGGAAAAAAGTAATATAGAGAAAGTTGGAAAAAGATATGGGATCGATGGATAAAGAGGACCAAGAATTTGCCCTGCTTGCTTGGTGGGGAGGGGAGCAATGTTTTTAATTTGTTTCCTAGAACTCCTGACAGTCTGGTGAAGCCCAAATAGTTTTTTAAAAAATGTTTTAAGCCTGCAGAAAGAGTTTCTTGAGAGAGCAATCAGAGGTTCACATTTTTTTACATTTACTTTTCAAGGGAGCTTCCACATATCGAGGCAGGTAAAGAGATTGGCAATCCCTCTTCTCACTGCCAGCATGCATTTGGCATTTTATTTTTACTCAGTAACAAGAAAGCAGCCAAATTTAGGTTGAAAACTTTCAATCTCTTTCTTTCTTTCTTTCTTTCTTTCTTTCTTTCTTTCTTTCTTTCTTTCTTTCTTTCTCTGCCTTCCTTCCTTCTTTCCTTTCTTTCCTTCCACTAAATATATGATTGGTATTATTTTATCACTTAGAAATATATCAGATGGAATTAAATATCATAAACAAGTTTTAGAAGTCTAATTATAAAAGTGTCTAATAAACATAAAATGTGAGAGAAATATTTAGTTGCTCAGGGTTCTCACACGCCAGTGGAGTCAGAGATGAGTACCAGCCAGTATTTCCAAAGTCCACAGAAATGTGCTCTCCAATGATATGAGAAAGTCTACCGCCCTGAGTTTTATAGGCTAGGAGTAAGCGAGAAGTATCTGGATATGGTCCTGCCCTTTTAATCAGAATGGATTCTTTGATATGATGTCTTCTCTTGTCTAGTTGATCAAATCGTCTGCGTTTCATGATCCCTTGAGGAAGGCTCTGTAGCTAATTTAGAGTTTTAGTTCTCATAGTTAAACATCTGCCTGAAGCAAAGACCTGTATTTTGAGATCTGTATTTTGTTTACAGCCATCTTAAGTTTACAAGTAAGATATTCATTCACCTTTGCAGGGCAAGTTCTGGACCTAGAACATTAGCCTAGTGAGACCTGCAGGCACCAGGTTTTTAGAAACAATTAGCATTTCCTTTGTTAGTCAACAATCACAGAACCTCAGTATTTCCTTATCAGCTAGGGATGTCTACAGGCTTGAATTCTAACAGACCTGACACATCTCCCCTCCCCCTTGCCCATTTGCTATATAATAGCTTCTGAGAAAATAGTAAACAGCAGTTTGATTTCTCGTTTCTCTTGTACCCTCCACTCCTCTCCCCTAGGTTTATCAGGGACTCCCGTTCATATCCCGCTGGCCAGGATAAACATCCTTTACAATATCAAGTATTGCTACAGTATTTGGTTATAAACCAGATTTTAAAAATATGTTTAAATATCTGTCTATTAAGACAAGTTTTCACAATCACAACATGGTTTAGTAGTGGTGTTCTGATTAGGGATGACTCTCAAAACAAAATTTCCCCTGTGGGAAATGACTGTCTATTCAAATAGTAAAAACTTTGTCCAATGGAAAAACATACAAAACTAAAATCTAATTACAAGTTTAAAATGCCCATTTAGCAAAAGGATAAAACAAAGTTTTATTTTAAGTTACTTTCTTGGGTAAACATTACTAGGAATGGATCAATACTATTGTAGAGAATCAAGCATTAATTCTATCTCAGAGTATTGTATTTTGACCATAAAAGTTTAATAACATTTACATTATACTCAGCCGAGTTACAAACATATTCACTTTTTACAACGTACCTTCACCTTAAATTCTTCATGTTGTTATGAAATTTAGAAAACGATTTTAAAGAGGTGATTTCAATGAAAGCTCTGGAGGCTGTGCTGCATAGTTGCTAGATATCTAAGATACCATGTGTGCTGCCTATGTTTTAGCTATAATCTCCTGAAAGTTATTTTTCATAAATTTGAAGCAATCTCAAAACTGCTCTGTGTGTGTGTGGTGTGGTATAGTATAATATGGTGTGGTGTGGTATAGTGTGGAATGTATGTATATGTGTGTGTGGTATGGTGTGGTGTGTGTGGTGTGGTGTGTGTAGTATGGTGTGCATGTGTGTGTAGTATGGTATGTATGTGTGGTGTGGTGTGTGTGTGTGTGTTATGGCACATGCACTCATACAGAGACCAGGAGAAGATGTTGGATGTCTTCCCTTATGGTTTTCCACCCTATTTCTTTGAGACAAGTTCTCTCTTGAACTGGAAGCTTGCCATTTCAGTTATGCTGGCTGTCAGCAAGTTCCCAGGGTCTCTTTCTCTGTTCCCTAGTTCTAGGTTGCAGACACAAACAGCCTGAATTCTCACTTGGATTCTGGAGCTTCAAGCGCAGGTCTCATGCGTGCATAGCAAGTTCCCTTACCTACTGAGCCATCTCCCCAACCCTCCAAACTGCTTTGAAAATCTGAGAGGACGTAAAACCAGAGGTACAGAATCATATTCATCCATTTGCTGTCACTGTCAAGAGGTACAGCTCTCTTGGAAACCTATGATGTTTCTTCCCAGTGTTTTAGCATGCAACAAAGAGAGCTAGACTTGCATCTGGGATCTGTTGGATGACTCAGGAATAATCTCTTTTTCTCCTTTTTGGGTCTCATATCCCCACAGTTTTAAAATGACACTGATGCTGCTTGTTCCCTGAGGGCACCTGGAAAATTGAGACAATTTAAAGAGCGTGTATTGTGTGTGTGGGGGGGGGGGCAGTCATTAAGTTGTGACTTCCACACAAATGCCAAAATGATTGTTCCTTCATCTATCCCTAGAAGGAGGATTGTCAATACACCAACTGTCATCCTTTTTAATTACCACCATGCAATTACTGGAAGGGCACTTAGCCAGCAGCATTAACATCCACAAATTTGTATTGCCACTTACTTTGTTAAAGTCTCCCCAGTTAGATCTTTGGGGTCAGAACTTTGTAGATGCCATTTTTGTCCCAAATGCCTCAGGTGGCTCCTGTAAGCAAAAAGCATTTAGTAAATACAAGCAGCTGGTAATATTTATTGAACACAAAATCATGTGCCAGGAACGGCTCCAAGAACTCTGTGTTGATTAATGCCTGTGATAGTCCTAAGTCTCTGAAGTTAGAGCTAGCCTTGTCTTCATTTGGTAAGTAGGAAAATGGAAGCAAATCTGGGAAAGAAGCTCACACAGGTGAGAAGCAGGGCTCTGACACGCACACAGAGGTGTGAGTCTGGGAGTCCACAGCTGTCCTGCTGTCTTGTACATTCAAGACAAGCACAGAAGGTGAAGACAAAGGTGACTTCTGGAGTTCTCTACATTGCCTGCACCCATTAGCCTCTTCTGGACTGGACTGATCTATGCACTCTCTGGTTCATACCCACCTAGAACATCAGAAAGAAATATGGTTTATTGGGAAATGGCCCTGGCTGATGTAATAGGTTGAGATGAAGACATACCAGATCCTACTGTATTAGGGTGAACCCTAATCAGACGTGTGTCATGATGAGATGGGAATTTGAACAGAGAGAGAAGGCCATGGAAAGATGGGGGCAGGGATTGGGAGTGATGTTTGGGAATGCTGAGACTTGCCGGCAAATCACAAGCAAAGAGAACCGATTCTCCCTCAGCTCCCCAGAGGGAACCAGCCCTGCTGACATCTTGGCTCATGCTCTAGAAGTATAAGTGAGTCACCTTCTGTTTCTTATAAGCTACCAGGTATATTTTGCTGTGTCATCCTCAAGAACCCAAGTTACCCTCTATTTCTCTATTTGTTGCTTTCCGGTGAGGTAAAGGAAAGTATGACAAGATGAGTCAAAACCCTAAGAATCTGAGGCTTTGGGTGGCTTAGTATTGCATTAGCTCATTTCCCTTTTTTTCTGATTAGACCGCATAAAAAGCCAACCTACTCAGATTAAGAGAACTGAGCATCTCAGGGCTCATTATCTTTTGATGAGTAAAAATAGTTCCAGATAATTGCCATTTGAACATTTCATCTCCACCCATCTTGCAGTCAGGCTGTGAGGGGGAACTGTGCACTTCCCTTGGCCTCTCTTTAATCGGTTAGGCAGGGGAGAGAGGACAATTCCACCTCAAGAATCTGACTTAATCCTGGAACAACAAATGAGTATAATTTCAAATTGCTTTATGCTTAAGGGTAGAGTCTTAGATCAAATGACCATTTAGGAAAGCATTTTATTGACACTAGTTAGGTGCTAGGTTGCAGAAGAGGCTACAGGTTTCTGAATTTCTTAATCTTACTGAAAATTTAATAAAAAAAAAGAGAGACAGGAGAGAGAGAGAGAGAGAGAGAGAGAGAGAGAGAGAGAGAGAGAGAGAGAACATCCCAGAGGTCTGTTTTGGAGACATAGGACTGGAACTCCTGCTACTTTGGAGGATGTAAGAGGATATCAAGTTCAAGCCTGCCTAGCAAGTTAATGAGATTGTCTCAAAAACAAAAGAAAAAGCAGTAAAGGTTGGAAGTACGTCCCATAGTAGGGCCACTAGCTAACATGCACCAGGCTCTTGGTTCAGTCCTTAGGACCGTGAGGGGGACAAAAAGAAAGAAATGTGTCTTAGAGATGGTCAAGGGGCAGAGAGTGAGAACAGTGCCGTGAGAGTTGGTATCCAGAGGCTATCCTGGAGATGGCTCCTGGTGGACTCACCCATGGGTCTTCTAAGAAGAGGCATGGCTGGCATTCAACTTTAAGTTTTGTTGTGCGAGACTGTGGTGCATTAAAATGTCGCTAAAAGTTTGCTGATGATACAACCCTATCTCAATTGTTCATTGACTAAAAAGGAGAAAGTCGTCAGAGGCACAGTGAGAAATGTTAAGGAGGAGATATTCAAGAGAGCAAACCTGCGGCAGCCACCTCAGTTAGCACAATCACAATAATTCTCCACAGAGAACCTGATCTAGACAGTCCCTCACCGAGAGTGTCTTCCCAGGGAGTTTTAGATTGTGTCAGTTTACAATTAAAGCTATCCATGCAGAGTATATTCATCTCTGCTATCCGAGAAGACACATATCTGCCATCAAGAAATAGGACTCTACCAAATCTGGAGTCATGACATCTTCCTTGCCTAGGATGCGTCGTCTTCTAGAAACGTGAGTGTAGTTGGAGTTTTACTGTGCAGGCAGTCACTCTCAAATAACCACTCAGATTTTTAATATTAATTGCAAATGCTTGGCCAATAGCTCAGGCTTATTACTAGCTAACTCTTACATATAGATTAACCTATATTTCTTATCTATGCTTTGCTACATGACTTGGTACAGCATGCACATCTTGTTTCTTTCTGCATCTGCTGGTGACTTCCTCCCAGAATTCTCAATTTGATTTTTCCCACACAACCTTAACCTGTTCAGCTATTGGCCAGTAAGTTTGTTTATTAAACCAATTATAGCAACATAAATTCACACAGTGTGAAGAAATGAAGATGTGTTGGTTAAGCCCCCTGCCTACGACAACTTGTTATAGCAATCTAAAATAACTAAAACTCTCCTCAAAGAACTGAAAAATAAAAGCAAGATTACCAGATAAGACCACCTTAACCAAGGAACAAACAAACTTCATAGAAGGAAGAAAAAGAGCCCTGGTGGTCACAAGAATAAAATATGTAATACTTAAGATAATGTTCCAACTAGCAGATAGAAGTTGTGTGTGTAAGCAGGCACATGTATGCATTATTTTCTAAACAAATCAAAGAGAGTACTTTTATACAGGATAATGTGAATAGTCCTGTTTGGAATTATGCCATGGGTGGTTGATTAACCTTCCAGTAGTAGCCAGAGTTCCCATCTGACTGGTAAAGGGGCAGCTACCAGAAGGAGTTCATGCCTGGCAATCCTCAGTGAAAGCAGTGAAGTTAATGAACAGTAGACTGGCAGACTTTAGGGGTATGAGGCATACTTACAAAAAATATAGAGAAGACTAAGGTAAAAGCAAGAGTTAAGTTGCTCAGAAACTGGGGGCATAGGAGAAAGCCTGACAGATTGCAACATAGTTAAAAGTTTTAGAACAGGTTCCCAGAGGACAGTCCTTCCTATACAAATATGAAGACCAGAGTTCAGTCCCCAACAACCATGCCTGTTGGGCATTGTAGCCCATCTCTAATACCAGATCCAGGGATTGGGGAGCAAGCAAGCTAGTTAGACTAGCCAAGTTGGTGAGTTCTGGATTCAAGTGAGATACCCTGCCCCAGTGTATAAGATAGACAGGAATCAAGGAAATGCCAACATTAGCCTAGGGCTTCCATGTAACCCTCAGCCCTACTATATGCAAGCATGCACACACACACACACACACACGCACAAATATACAACACCAGTAATAACAAAAAATTAACATTTTCTGGAGCGTTCTTTAAGGTCTGTGTTAGTTTTGAAATTCATTGCTTTGGGGGTAAGGCTGCCTAAAAATGGAATTAACGATGCTAAGTGCATATGTAGCTATCTTACACTGATTTTTTAAAAGCAGTTTGACTTTGAGGCCATAGAGGATATGCATGACTCAGGGTGGACTGGGAAAGAATATATATGATAGAATAAGATCTTATATTATCTTAACAAACTCACCAGAATGGGTAGCATGTTTTTTTTATAGTGCGTATATACACTATTATAATGAGAAGATCAATTATGTCTAATTGAAACAAGGGAAGCAAGAGTTGGAGTCTATGTTATTGATTTTATAGTAGCAGAATTTTATACTTACTAGGCCATAGACATAAAAACTAGAAACAATAGTAAGAGAATAACACTGCACAAATTTCCAAAGCCAGATGATGAATACTGGTACATACGTTTTAACTTGAAGAGAATCCTGTCAATGATTAGAATGACTTTGTTTTGGTAAAGGAAATCTACTTATTCTGTAAGACTCAAGCATTACTTTGGAATGAAAGAATAAAGAATAAATTAAAGAATACATTTTCTAGTTCAGTGGTTATGAGCACTGGCTGCTCTTTCAGAGGATCCAGGCTCAAATTCTAGCACCCAACTGGCAGTTAAAAGTCAGTTCCAGGAGATCTACATCCTCCATGGGCAGTGCACCCATCCATACCTTACACAGATATGTACACAGGCAAAACACTCAAATGCATAAAAGTAATTATTTTTAAAAAAGAATACATTTTCTAATAGTTCATTGGAAACTGTTTAGATTCAACATTGGAGCATTGATATTGGAAAAGTGTGGAGTTTACATAAAACTTACTTTAAGAGAAGCCATGGATGGTCATAGCCTCTCTTTAGGTGGACAAGCACAAAGAAAGTCCTGGTTCCTGCTCAGACAGCAGGGAGGGCTGGAGGAGACTGGCCTTAGTCTAGTATGCCATTCTAATTTCCTTTACTGATGGTTGGTTTAGTGTTAACCAACTGTGGCCAATTAGAAGTAGACAAGTCAGTTTGAAGTAATTTGTGAAGATTTTGCTTCCTCACAAAAGAAAGGGAGAAAGGGAATCCTGTTTCTTAGTTGCTTGATTAGTTTTAAAGAAATAAAATTAAGGTTACTTAAAAGTAAAACAGTCAACACACCACTGTGAGGTCTACAGTCTGCATCTGTGATCAACACTGGTGTCCTCAGCAAACTTGAGTACCAAGACCTGCTTAGATGTGTTAGGTTGCCTCATTACAATCACCTCATTACCAATATCTGTTTGGATGTGCTCTTTTTTTCTTTTAAAAAGAATTTCTTATTTTAGAGAGAGAGAGAGAGAGAGAGAGCACATATGGAAGTCAGAGGTCGACATCATAGTCTTTCTTAGTGCTTATTTTTGGAGACAGGGTCTCTCACTAAACCTGCAGTTCATTGACTGGCTTAACTGGCTGACCATCAAACCCGCTGGGAGTCCCGTCTTTTCTCTAAACACTGGGACTATACGCATGTGTCCACACAACCAGCTTTCATGTGGATGCTGGAGACCTGAAATCATGTTCTCACGTGTGTACAGCTTGTTTCTTAAGCTGCTGGTAGCTGGACATGGCAGTTGTCACTGCAGCCAGATGCGTGCTAACTCCGTCAAACTCTGAGTCTAGCCTTTGTCTTCAGCTGCCACCAAGATGTTCCATCCATCCGAAGGAGCTAAGAGCTCACTGAGGAGTAGAAAAATCTTCTGGTGTGGCAAAGAGGACAGATCTCATCCTATTTATGTCTGCTCTGGCTCCATCGGCGTAGGCGGAAGCTGAAGAAACGGATACCGAGGCTAAACTTTGCACACAAGGCCACTGGAAAACTGCTTTGCAGACCAATTTTGGAAGGCTGCTTGAGCAACGGGACAAGGTAAGAAGTGAAGTCCTTGCAGCAGGGGCCTCAGCTGGCCTCACAGGAGCTCTTGAGCTGGGGAGGCTCTGCAGAGTTGACCCAGTTGAAGTAAAGATGTTGACGCTGTTTGCCCGACCTAGGTTGATCTTTGTAGCCAAGATACCAGAGGAAAGGGTGTAGCCTTTGGCAGAAGGTAATTCCTGAAGAGGGACTCATCTACAAGCAGTCGACAGCCAACACCCCCTGCAGTTGGGAAATGAGAGCACGGGTCCTGAAGGGGCCAGCTGGGCGGCCACCCTGGTGTTGCCAAGGAGAACCGCTCCCTTTTCCTGCTGTAAACGATGGCAGGCAGCCATGAGAAACACTTCCATTTCCTCTGGGGGAACCCTTCTGGCTCAGGACGAGGTCCTCGAGGCTAAACGCTCCAAAGTACAAACTCTGTCTAGGGAAGCAAGAGGGGCCTGCGGAGAACAGCTGCTAGGAGGGATCTGGCCTGCACACTCCACCCAGCCCCGCAGGTTCCGAAGCACTGCAATGCAGGACAAGGAGGTACATAGACTGTGTAAAAGTTACCTACTCTGGACTCCAGAGGAGCACCTGAAGAGCGGACCGTGGTTGTGGGACAGGGGACATTGTTAGAAGGAAACACCCATGCGGTATCCAAGCTTGTCTAGGGAAGAGTCACGCAGGTTTTGGAAATTTGGTGATTCTTAGCCAACAGAAGTACGTCAGATACAATGGCACGACACACCCAGGACCAACATCCTCTTGGGAAGAAGAAGAATTGGAATCAAGTTTTGTTTTGACTAGATGGGATGCTTTGTGGCCAGGATGTGGCCTCCAGGCTGGCTTTATTGCCCATGGTCAGTCCTCATGCAGCACTCCCTCAGGCACTCCCTTTTGGCAGAAGACAGTTATTATATAGCCCTATGTTGTTCCTTCTCTGTATTGTTGGAATTCTCTCCCCTGCTCAACTGTAAATTCCAAGCCACTGCCGAGGTAGCATCTGCATGAACTCTCACTTCATTTAGAAGGTCCGTTTCCAACTCTCTTAGGGCGCTGTCTATTTGCACACCCTCTTCCCACCTCACCCGGCGGTTCCTGGAGGGACGCGCTGACATTTGAGCAGAGTGACGGAAGGATAGGCACGGTGTTTCCTCCATGTTTTCTAAGGACGAGCTATTATAGTGGAGTAGGAAGAGAAGGCGACTGCTACCCAGCTTTGAAATTGCTTAGAGTAAATGGGGTCTCAAAAGCTTTTATGAGTGGTCCACCCTTTCTGTGGCCAGGGTTGACCAGGGTTTCTTATCGCCAGGTCTTATGGATTTGGGCAGAGTCAAAAACTACTTGATTAAGCTCAATTCCTTGGTGTTCACTATGTACCACACACAGCTCCGTGAGGAAGAGTGCTGTTCCAGTTTGTTTTTAGTTGCTGTGATAAACACCACAGTCAAAAGCAAACTTGGGGAGGAAAAGGCCTGTTTTATTTTGCAGCCTATAGTTCATCATGAAAGGATGTCAGGGAAGGAGCCCAGGCAGGAACCTGGAGGAAGGAACTGAAGCAGAGGCCCTAGAGAAATGCTGTGTTAGGCGGACTTTTCTTTCCTGCCCACCAGTTCCCAAATAACAGACATGGAGACTTAATATTAATTACAAATGCTCAGCCAATAGCTCAGGCTTATTACTAGCTAGCTCTTACATTTCAATTAGCCCATATTTATTATCTATGCTTTGCCACCTGATTTTGTACCTTTTCTCAGTATAGCATGCCCATCTTGCTTCTCTCTTCATCTGCTTGCAACTCCTCCGACTCTGCCCTTCTTCCCTGCAGAATTCTCAGTTTGACTCTCCCACCTAACACTATTCTGTTCAACTATTGGCCAGCCGGCTTCTTTATTAAACCAATCATAGTGACATATATTCACTCAGTGTAAAGGAATATTCCACAGCTGCTTGCTGGTTTGTTCTCCATGGCTCACTCAGCTTCCTTTATAACACATCCCAGGGCTACCTTCTCAAGGGTGACCCTAATCCACAGTGGGCTGGGCCCTCCCACATCAATCATCATCAATTAAGAAAATGCCATACTGATTTGCGTACAAGCCAATCTTATGAAGGCATTTTCTCTTGTTCATTGAAGTAAGTGAAAGCAGTTTATTCATTGAGCACAACTTTACAGGGTAGAGAAAAAAACAAAACAAAACCCACCCGAATTCTTTCTTAGCCTCCACAGAAAATATGGCTGGTGCATTTCCCCCTTCCAGGAAGAGATCTCAGACTCTGCTCGTAAGTGCTCCCAGAAAGTTTAGATGATAAAAGGTAAAATCTAGCCTGGGATCCAAGCTTTAAATTTCACTAAGTGTAGAATAGTTTTACCTACCCCATGGTATTACTACCGCGTGGCAGCCATGACAGCTTACCTCAGATTTGCTGGCTCAGACTTTGTCTTACAGTTCTGAAGATGCACAGAGATAGTCAATCTCCTGCCATCAAGCAGGTTCTTATCTTGTCATCCCTGAAAGAATGGAGTGACTAAGCCTGTAAAGAACAGGTCATTGACAGGGGAAGCAGGGGTGGTGGGTCGCCTGTCTCTAATGGGCTCAAAAGCCAAGGCAGGAATGGTGGGTCTTGAAGCAAGGAAAGCGCTCTCTTGAGCAGGAGCAATGGGGACCAGTCTTTCACCAGTGGGAGGGGTTTCTATCTCTGGTGAGTCCCAGGAGAAGTCTTTTTTCTCCAACATGCATCTGGGGGGCCAAGACCCTGGCCAGAGCCTGAAGCCCACTGAGAGTCAGATCTCGGTAGGATACAGACTTTAAAATCTACAAGCTTCTTCCTCTCAAGAAAGTTTGAGTGTCTGGGATCTAGGCCCTGTTCCAAGTCAGGAGCCTGTAGTAGGCTGGACTCCCTTTGGGAGAGAACCGGACTGACAAGCAAAGCATTTATATTCTGAAATACAAGTGTTCAGTGGGCCATGAATGGCTGGTTGTGTGTGTGCAAGAAAATGAGGTGTAGAATAGGACCAATCAGAAAAGAGCAAAGAGCTTTCAAACCTGGCAGGGGAGGGACAACTAAGCCTGCCGCAAGGGTTCCCATTTAGGGCCATGGCTCTGTTTCCCCTTTCTCCATGGCAGTGAGAGGAGAGCAGGTGCTCAGCCTGAGTACGGCTTCCACGAGATCGCCTGAATCCAGATGCTTGAAGCACTTTCTGATTACTGTTTCTTCCTGGGTTATTACTGTAATCAAGACTTGGAATTGTCCCACTATATCCTTGGTTGGATCCTAAATAAACCCAGTACTTGTGTCTCGGTGCCAGGCTGTGATTGTGATCAGTCTTTGCTTTGTGTGTTTGTTTTAGAATTAGTTATTTTTATTTTATGTTCGCCTGCATGCATGTCTATGTACCACATTCATGAAGTGCCCATGAAGGCCAGAAGAAGGTACCAGAGCCCCGGGAGCTGGAGTTACAGATGGGATGGTTGGGAGCCATCATGTGGGTCCTGGGAATTGAATCTAGGTCCTCTGAAAGAGCAGCCAGGGCTTTTAACAACTAAGTCATCTTCCTTTTGAGTCTTAATCAGCCTCCCCCTTCCCTCTAGAAGGGAATGTTTCACCAAGGGAGATTCTAAAGTGAAGACACCACAGGGCTTTCATCCCTTAAAAGGCATTAGGGGAGAATCCTCCTCTGCCTTTTCCAGCTTCCCTTGGATCCAGCCTGAGTTTGTGGCTGCATCTACTTTAATCTGTCTGTGTTTCTGTCCTCACATGGCTTCTCTTCTTCCGGTGTCTGCTCTGTGTGTCTCTTATAAGCATGATCATAGTTAGATTTACGGCTACCCAGACAAGTTACCACACTTAACTTCACTATCCATGCCAATACCATTTTCTTCAAGTAAGGTCACATTCATGGCTTCTGAGGGTCATGGCATTAAAATGTCTTTTATGGATTACATGCATTCCATTACACCCAGCTGAGGCCTGATATTAACTTGGAAAGTCTGACCACAGTAGGGGTGTGTGTGTGTGTGTCTTTCTGTCTGTCTGTCTGCCTATTTGTGTAAAGAGCAGTTTCTTCCTTGGGCATTCTGCCACTTTGTTTTGACCCCTGCAAGTACTAGCCCAAGGGCAGGTTGGAGAGAAAGGGAGCAAGTAGACTGAGGTGGAGTCACATTTTAGTACTGATGTCCCTTGACTTGCAAGAGACCAGGATGCTGTAATCACCTGGAGACAGATTTCAAGGCTTTATAAAGTCCTCTCTCTCTCTCTCTCTCTCTCTCTCTCTCTCTCTCTCTCTCTCTCCTCTCTCTCTTCCTCTCTCCTCATCTCTCTTTACCTTACCTTCCCCTCACTGCCACCTCTCTTTCTTCCTCCTGTCCTTCCTTTCCTTCTCCCCCTCTCTCTTTCTCCCTCTCCCTTCCTCCCCCACCCTCCTCCCCTCTGGTTATAAGGCTATATAAGAAGAACTCCCTACCCCTTATTTTTCTCCATGGGGCAGGAAAACGTAAAGTGTATCAACATTTCTCAGCAAAGCAATCCCTCTTCTGGCTCTTCGGCTTGCAAGGGACGTCTTTAGCTTCAGCTGGTGGCCTGAAAATGGTGGTTGAATGCCATGCTGTTGCCAGGTGTGGCCTCCCACTCTCCTGTACTGCAAAGAGGGCACTATGAATTCATTTGGCACCTACTAGTCTATTGTTCTGTGACTATAGGACCGCCATCTTACTTATTTCAGGATACCAGAGAAGGTCTAAGTTTCAATTATGTCCACAAAGGAATGGGGGTGGGCTGGTTCCCATTCTCCCAAGTTGGCTTTATATAAAACGCAAAGACAGGCTGAAGAGGTGGCTCAGAAGTTAAGAACACTTTCTGCTTTGGCGGAGGGCCTGAGTTTAGTCCCCAGCATCCATGTCAGGCAGCCCACAGCAGCCTGTAACCCTGGCAGATTCAATATTGCCTTCTGACCTCACATAGATACACATACACATAATTTTAAAGTTAAATGAATCTGAAAAAAAGAAAAAGGTAAATCTTAAAGGTATTGCAAAGTTGCCTTTGGTTGCTGCTTCTGTAACTTATATGGTATTACTGATAAATCGTAGAACCATAGCAGTCCTGGAAATAGAGATTTACTCAGTAAACATGATGCCTGTTTGCATTTGCTGAGGACAAGATTTGAGAAGAAATATGACCCAAGGATGAACATGGCATTGGTCTATCCCCACAGTCCGTCTGCTCCTGTTTCAGTCGCTCCTGAGAATGCACGGCCAGAGTGGATGAGGTCTGGGGGGTGTGGCATGAGGTTTTTGGAGGCTCACGTTAGGACGTGTATCCAGTGGAGAGCTTGTGTTAAGGATCAGTAAGTACGGCTTGGTGTCTCTAACAGGACTTTGTGAGCAAGTACTCTTAAAATGCTTGTGTCTGCCTCAGATACATGTCATGCCTTTATCGTCTTTACCAGTCCTTACTGAGACTGCCGCACAATCCAGCAAGCTTATTTTGCAGCAAGAACCATCAATATCTGTCAGGGTCACAGTGGGAAGACAGAATTCCAGCTACTTGGTTGGATTGGAGCAAGTTTAATGAAGGAATTCTTTGTAGAGGTCAAGGGTTCTCTCCTCAGCCAGAGCCAAAGGCTCCCACAGGGACTCTACTGGGCAGAGAGCAGTAGAGAGGGAAACATCTAAACTTAAAGGTCCACACGGGATTCTGGAAGGCCCAGAAGCCATACGAGGGAGAGAACCTAGTGAGAACCATGGCTTGCCATGCTCACTGAATGCCGCTGTGTTCCTGTTACATCCCCTCGTGGCCCCACCGATTCCATCTGCAGCTGCAGCCTCACCCTGACAGCTTTTCCACCTACAGGGAGACATGTGTCTTTCTGATTTATTTCTTCAGCCTCCTCAGAAGCCGCACCTGCTCTGCTCTGCTTCGAAACGCCGCCAGGAAGGCAGCCAGAAATACAGCCAGGAACGCCGGGAGAGCCCGTGCCCCCAAGGCAGCCAGGCAGCCAGGGTTAGGTGTCAGAGTGGGTGGAAAAAATGCTGTCCTTGGTCTTTCATGTGAAAACTCCAAGAGACACTCTGTAATTCCTTAGAGATTCCCCCATTGGCAAATGCTAGCTGCTCTCAGCTGGGATCTCAGGGTCATTTTTGTTTGTTTCATTGAGATAGAATTTTGATGTGTAGTGCAGACTGGCCTGAATGTAAGACAATTGTCTTGCCTCTGCCTCCCAAGCCCTAGGATTTAGGTATGAACCACTATGACAGCTCAATTTTTTTTTAAAGTTAACTTTTATGATTTTAAAGTACGAGTATGTGTGTGCATTGAGTGCAGGTGCCTGAAGAGGCCAGAGACCCTAGATCCTCTGGAGCCGGAGTTACAGACCACTGGGAGCTGAGATTCGTGGATGCTGGGAACTGAACTCAAGGCCTCCCGAAGAACAGCAAGTGCACTTAACCTCTGAGCCACTCTCCAGCCTCTCAGTTACATTCTTCCATTTGCATTTCTGTCTCTCCTGTCTGATCATCCCGATTCCCCTTGCCTTGGGATCACCTTCCAAATACATGACTAGGATCTGTGTTTGTCTCAGTCAGAGTCTACTCACTATGGAGACCATGTAAGATGTGGATTATCACAGGCACAGCCAGAGTAAAACCTTGGCACAGAAAAAGCTGTGGTGCATGTGTGCGTGCGTGTGTATGTGTGTGTGTGTGTGTGTGTGTGTGTGTGTGTGTGTGTGTGCAAACCCCTTCTGGGCCCCTTACTGGCTCAGTCAACACAAAGCCACTAGGCAAGGAAACCTCAGAAATGGAACCTTTGAGGGGAAGGCAGCTCAAGGCGGAGCAGGATGAACAAGGAAGGAAATAGCTATGTGTCCAAATTCGTTTCTCGGTTGCAGTGATAAACATCATAAGGAAGAGCAGCCTGGGGAAGAAAGGGATTACCTGACTTCCAGGTCCTGATCACAGTCCATCAGAGAGGGACGTCAGGGCAGGAACTCAAGCAGGAGCAGGGCAGGAGCAAGGGGAGCAAGCTGTTGGGTGGCTTGTGCTCATGGTTTGCCCTGCTTGCTTTCTAATACCAGCCAAGGACATCCATCTTCCCAGGGGTGGTGCTGCCCACACTGGGTTGGCCTTCCCACATCAACCATTAATCAAGAAACAGAAGTCCTTATTCAAGAGAACAGGCATGACACCCCACAGGCCAGTCTGACGGAGGCAGTTCTTCAACTGAGGTCCCCTCTTTTCATGTGGCTCTAGGTTGTGTCAAGTTAACAAAAACTAACCAGGACAATGTGCTGAAGCAAGTGGGGAGTAACCATCCTTTCTTTTTTGGATTTTTGAGACCAGGTTTTTCCAAGCAACAGCCTGGCTGTCCTGGAACTCGCTCTGTAGACCAGGCTGGCCTCGAACTCACAGAGATCTGCCTACCTCTGCCTCCCGAGTGCGATGATTAAAGGTGTGTAACCATTATTTCTAAAATCTGTATCTCTTTTCACTTGTTCTTAAGACAGGGCTTTGCCATGGAACCCAGGCTGGCTTCAAACTCATGATCCTCCTGCCTCAGCCGCCTGAGTGTGGGAATTACAGGCATGCGGTACCACACCTGACTCACATCACTTCTTCAGTAGCGACAGAAATAATAGTAAAATGAACAGACAGACTTTCTTAAGGCCTCGTGAGCTCAGGTTTGCAGCATTAACCTCCTCCAATGTGTGCAGTTGCTCTGCAAGGTTCCCACTTAGGAAAAGATGTAGAGGGCACTATTCAACTCAGAACAAGCACAGTGGGCCAGCCTGATCGCTCAGTTAAGTCTTCGGTGTAGAGTGCGGAACTCTTCCTTCTCTAATGTGTAAACCTTTCCTTCTCTAATGTGTCCGCATTTAGACCCCCTTTTGGCCATCCCCAAATGACCTGAGGTTCCCTAACTGACCTTGGGCACCTTGTTAAGAGACTTCACTGGCCCACAGGTCTCAACTCAGGTACCACCTCCTGTGGGATGCTTGCATCCCAGACTGTAGCTTACCTCTCTGTGCACTCTCATCTCCCTTCCTTGTGCTCCTGTTACTCCCAGTAGACTACTCAGAACCAAACAGGGATTTGACTGGCTTGCTAATTCTCTAGTTCCGTAAGCTTTTGAGATGACTATATCTGGTCTCTCTATGTGCTCTGCTGTGGTCAACACATTGCCTGACACCTCCCAGATTTTCAAGAAACACTGGTAAAGGAGATAGAGAAGAGGGAGGTCTGTTGCATGGAGGCTGGCTAGCAAAATGGTCATTAAGGAGGCTAAGCTGTGTGCACTTGGAAGCAGCCCCATGGACGTATAAGGTCAGCAGAAGTACTAAAATCCAACTTGAATTTTCATGTCATGTCAAAGTTTTAATTCACACCATGATCCCATAGTGGGATTGTGTCCCGCAAGGCAGTAAGATTATAATGAAGACACAGGGCTGTGTTTTGTTTTCAGGTCTGTCCATGACAGTGAAAAAGTTAAGACAGATGCTAGCAGAGGCAGCAGCTACAGGCTTTCTGGGAAGTCTGACGCTCCCTATAGCTTTTAAATAGTAAGCACTACTGTGGGAGTAGACCCAGAGAACAGTCCCTTCTTGGAAGGTAAACCCTTCTGGGAGCTGGTGTCTCTCTTTCATGAAGCATTTCACCAGATACAATGCTTTCCAAGAGATCCCCTCCAACAATTTTTATTTTAAAATCAAAAGTGAAAGAAAACCATGTCTTTCTACTGGGAACAGAGACGAGATGGCTCAGTGAGCACAAGGCTTACTAAACAAGTGTGAGGACCCAAGTTCAGATCCCCAGCACCGTGCGAAAAGCAGAGGATGGCAGCATGCTCTTATAGCCCCAGAACAGAGACAGCCAACCGAACTGAAATGATGTTCTCCAAATTGATGGAAAAACCCCATCTCAAAATATAAAGTGAACAGTGTTAGAAGAAGGCATAGGCTTTCGCCTCTGGTTTTCATAGGCACATACACATGCGCGTGTGCACACACACAAAGTCCCAGATCTTTAAAGTATTCCATGGTGTCAGTCTTGATACACAACAAAGTCATTTGCTGGCTATTGCTGGGTGTTTGCACAGTAGTACAGTAGGCAAGCATTTGAAGAAACGGGCAGTGGTTGGCAGTTCCTTAGAGAAGGAAATGTGTCCCATAACAACCAGAAATCCACTGGGTATATGATTGTTTCTGCCTTTCCTTGTGTTGCTATCCAGCCTTGACAAATTGGTACATATACCTTATACTTTAGAACAGAAATCACTTGGTTCATTTTCTCTGTCTTCACTTGATTTTGAGAGATAAGATCCCTATACAGGATAAGAAACCTGATTAAGGTCATGTTACCAGTAAATAATATAGTGGGCCAGAAGCCGGAGCCTGTGTTTATTCACCTGTTGTTCAGCCATGCATTAATTAACTTGCAGAGTCATTCACGAGGCCTCCGATAGCATTTAGTGTGGGATGAACTAAGCCCCTCCTTCTGTATGTTGAATCCTTACCTCAGTACTTCAGAAAGTAACTGGTACATGATGGTAATTAAGTAAAAATGAAGTCATTGTTGTGAGCTATAATCCAGTATGCCTGGTATACCAAGAAGGTGAGAAGATGACATTAGAACACAGATGTGCATGGAGGGAAGTCCTTGTGTGGTTTCAGGAAGATATCATCGATCAATAAACACAGGACAGACGACTCAGCAGAAACCAATTCTGCCAACTCTTTACCCTGGGCTTTCTAGCTTCTAGAACTGTAAGGGGGAAAAATCTATAATTTAAGGCAACCACTCTGTTGGTTTGTCATGGTGGTCCTTGCAAATTGAGCTAGTTACTTATTCAAACTGGTTGATAATAAAAGGAGAACCAAAACAGAACAGACCTCAGCTCTCTGTGTCTCATTGTTTGGCCCAGTCATTAAACTAATGAATTTTAAATGGTACCTCTCTTTCGTGTCATATCTGCTAGGTTTCAAATCTGGGGCAAAAGACTGAGGTGCCAATTTAACATATCAAAACGGAGCTGGCCACCAGGTTCTCCCTCACCCCTCCGTCCCTACCTGTTACAGGGCCCTCCTGGCTGGCATGGCCTGAACTCTCCAGCCCCAGGGTCTGGGCTGCCCTTCCCTAATTAATCCAACTATTTTGGTTACCCTGTCCCTTTGTACCTTTGGGCCTCTTGGCTGCTGCACCTGGTTCCTTTCTCCACCAACCCCACCCTCTCTCCTCTCCTCACATGGCACAGCTCAGGGTCATGTCCACTCTAGACTCTCACAGATGTCCCTGCTGCTCTTCCTCATGTCTACAACACACCTTCTCCACCACACCTCACCTCATGCTTGAATAGCCATGTTCCTTTCCTTTTCATTTTTGCCTCTTCTTCTTCTTCTTCTTCTTCTTCTTCTTCTTCTTCTTCTTCTTCTTCTTCTTCTTCTTCTTCTTCTTCTTCTTCTTCTTCTTCCTCTTCCCTTCTTCTCCTCCTCCTCTTCTTCTTCTTCTTCTTCTTCTTCTTCTTCTTCTTCTTCTTCTTCTTCTTCTTCTTCTTCTTCTTCCTCTTCCTCTTCCTCTTCTTCCTCTTCCTCTTCTTCTTCTTCTCTTCTTCTTCTTCTTCTTCTTCTTCTTCTTTTCCTCCTCCTCCTCTTCTTCTTCCTTCTTTTTATTCTTCTTTTCCTCCTCCTCCTCCTCTTCTTCTTCTTCTTCTTCTTCTTCTTCTTCTCCTTTTTCATTCATCTGGTCCCAAAGTCTGAGACCAGCCATGCCCTTTCTGTTTTTATTTCATTTTTTCATTCAATATTGAGTTTCTTTTATGTGTGAAATGTGAGTTAGTATGAGGATTACTGTGCAAACACCCAACAATAGCCAACAAAGTATACAAAGACTTTGCTGTGTATCAAGATTGACAACATAGAATACTGTAAAGATTTGTATACTTGGCGTATGTGTGTGCGTGTCTGTGCGTGTGTGTGTGCATTCTCAACTTGTCTGGATTGGCAGTCTTCATGAAAAATCACCTTTGGGAATATCCATGAGAGTGTATGTGACCAGAAAGATTTAATTATGGTGGGAAAATTCATCTAGAAAGTGGGCAACACTGTCCCATGAACAGGGGTCCTGGGAATGAACAAGAACTAGAAAGCAAGCTGAGCATTGGCATTCCACTCCTGCCCCATACCTTCCCAGCTGTGATGGGCTCTACCATTAAGCTGGGAGCCTTTCCTCCCTTGGGTTGTTTCCATCAATATTCGTCATAACTATGGAAAAAGTAACTGATAGGGGAAATTGGTAGGTCCTAAGGAGGGGCTATTGCTGTGATAAACCTGGGTGGTTTACTAGCTTTGGGGAACTTGTTTGTGGAAGAAATATTGGAGAATTTGGAGGCTCTGGATTTACAATTCTTGGAATGCTACAAGCATTGGACAGTTCTGGAGGCAGTTTGGAAGGAGGGAATACCGAGAGAAGTTCTAACGGTCTGGCTCGTGAGGTTTCAGAGTAGAGCTAGGGCTCTCTCAGGAATGGAGCTAGAGGCCACATGTGTTATAACCTGGCAAGAAATCCGGCTCCATTCTGCTCATGTCCTGAGGATATGAAGGAGGCAATGAGCTAATTTGTTTGGTGGGGGAAATGTCAAGGCACGATAGCATTTAAACAGTGGAATGATGACTGCTCATGGCTCTTATTAAGATTTACAGTGAGAGAGAACAGAAAGATCTGGGAATATGAAATGTGACAGAGAAAAGAGTGTGAGCAAGTTTAATGTTGTGGACGGGGAGGGTGTGGAGAAAGCACTTGCAGCTGGTAGAGAGATCAGTGCCACAAGGGGAGATAGCGGGGAAGATGCTTCCATGGCAAAACCCTACTCAGCGAAGGCTGCAGCTTGTGAAAATGCAAAATCAGCCGAAAGCAGAAGCCCCGCTGTGGAATGCCACTGGAGGAGAGGTCACTATGGTCAGTCACAAGAGGCTGCTGGGACTGAGGTTCCTACATCTCAGACTGACAGAAGAATCTGAAACAGCAGAATCATGATTCTGCATAAAACATACAAGAGTATGGGGGTTATGGGGGCTTGAGTCAAGCTGTTGAAGTCAGGCAATATGTTTGTTGCAGCGCACAGTTCTCTGCAATGAGTCCCTGAGAATCCCTAAGTTGAAGTGGAGGACACTACAGGATGTTGGAGATGGCAGAACCATGAGGTGTCTGTTGAGGAACACTACAGGCATGAAAGAAAGGTCACATTATGTAGAGGGTCAAGGTCGTACAAGGCCATTGTCACCCAGGTGATTCTATCACAAGCCCCAGATGCTACAGGATTTGACATTTGTCTTTTTGGGTATGAATCTTACTTTGGTCTGGTCTTTTCTTGCTATGTCCCTCTTCCTCCCATTTGGAATAGTAGTGCTTATTTTGTGGCATTGTATTTTGAAGCTATGTAACCTGCCTTTTGTACTTATAAGGACTCATAACAGATTGTCTTGAGTCTTAGAACAGGGTTGAAACTTTTACAAATTATAAGGATTTTAAAGTACAACTAAATTCAGTTTGCTTTATGTAATAAAAATGAGATTTTGAGGGCTGGAGAGTAGAATGTTTGAATGTTTGATTTAAAGTGATGTGTTTGGGTGGTAAGCCAACAATGGATAGAATTGTAATGATTGATCTTCATTGACAGTTTGACTGGGTTTAAATCCCCATAGAAACAAATATTCTGGTGTATCTGTTGAGGTTGTGTTCATGAGGGTGTTTCTAAAAAGGAAAATCCACCTTGAGTGTGGGCAACAGTATTGCATGGGCTGGATACTGGAATCGATTGGAAAGGAGAAACAAGCTGAACACCAACCTTCTTCTCTTTCTGCTTCGAGGCTCTGAACACAGCCTGTCCAGCTGCTTCATGCTCCTGCCCCAATGCCTTCCCCTTATGATGGAAAACACCTTCAGCTTATGAGGCATGACAAGTCTCTCCTTCCTTAACTTGCTTTTGACAAATAGTTTGTCATAGCCATGGGAAAAGTAACCAATAGAGTTAGAATGTGGGGAGGTGACAGAAATTTCACATAGTAGATTTCTTCAGTTCTAGTGGGAAAAGAGGAACTCACATCTAATAACTTTTCCTCATTGTTAACTTTGAATATGTTTTGATTAATGTAGACATCCGCTTACCTCTCTAGTGAGAAATACCACTTTATTAATTATCAGGTGGGAAACCAGACAAAGAATTGCTCCCCACGTCCTAAATATATAATCCTCAGCTGTGCTAATAACAACCTATACACTTTTCCAACTGCCCTAAACAAACCCAACTTCTTTGGAAAGAAATTCAAAAGTTTCTTGTTTAAAAAGCAACAAGAAAATGAAAGTATTCTGCTTTCACATCAAGAGAAAGAAGACATTTATTGGAAAATCTCTTCTCTCAGAAATGGAAAGTTTCTAGGCAATCCCCCAAGAACAGCAATGCAAGCAGCACAATTTTGTTTCCAGAGACATCACGTTCATCAGGTTTTCCATGTATGCAATACATTTTATCTTCATTACATTTATTATCATTCATGCTGGCAGGTGAGAGTCCTCCAGAGATGCAAGGCAGGCAAGGCGGCTTCAGATTTATGACTCCTGACTGTCAGAGCCCTGTTTACTTAAAGCTCCAGAAGATGACATCATTGAGCTGTGAGGAAGAAGAGCTTAAATGAATCTTGAACATGTCCTTGAGCCTGAGAGGCTCACAAGAAATTCCAGCTCACAAGAAATCAGTGCTGCTTCTTTTCTTCTCCTTTTTCTCTTCTTTTCTTTTTCTCTGTGTAGCCCTTGCTGCCCCAGAGCTGACTCTGTAGACCAGACTGGCTTCAAATTCAGAGATCACCTGGTTCTGCCTCCAGAGTTCTGGGATTAAAGGCGTGCGCCGCCACCACCTTGCAAAGTCGGCGCGGCTTGTTGGCTACCATCTCTTTCTTTTTCCTCCTCTTGGCTTTTAGGAGGAGGCAGGACTTGCAGCATTTATTTTTATATTTGTGTGTGTGTGTGTGTGATGTGTGTGCTCATGTGTGCATGTTCTCCTGCATGAGTGTGAGAGTACACATGTGCCATGATGTATGTGTGGCGGTCAGAAGACAGCCTCCAGTCCTGGTTCTTACTTTCCACCTCACAATGGCTGACCTTTGTGCTCCCAGGGGTTCTCCAGTCTCTGCCTCCCATCCCTCTGCAGGAATGCTGGGATTTCAGATGAGCACACTACCATGCCAGACTTTTACGTGGGCTCTGGGGATTTGAATACAGATCCTTATAAGTGCGTGGCAAGTGTTTTGCAAACTGAGCCATCACCTGGCCTGAGAACATTTTATTTTGACACTAGGTCTTGAACATGGGTTCATAGTATCTTGACTGATAGTGCATGCACCTTTGGTGTCCACTGGCACAGGCTAAAAGGAGCCAGAGATAATGGCTGTAAGGGGAGGGAGAGGGGGTTGGATTGTTTGGCATTAGTAGTGGATTCGAAGCCATTTCTCTGTCAAGTGTTGATGGTCATGCAGGTAGAACCCCTGCTCCCAAGGACCCCAGAAACTACCTCTGGACCTCACATGTGGTAGGACCTTGGTAGCTCCTGAGTTCCCAAGTCCTAACTTTTGCTTTCTGGTGCTATTGGTCTCTTGGGAGGAAAGTGGTGTCCTCAGTAAAACATAGACCCTGAAGCAGACGGATGTGCGGACAGGAAACGCCTTAGTGAAATGGCCCGCTCACCTCAGAATGTCCAGCCTTTCCTTTTCCTGTCTCTACTTCTTCCCACCTTGGCTCTTTTTCTTGCTTTGGGCTCTGATGTTTAACATTCTCGGGTCTGCCCAGGGTCTCAGCTCTGGACTTCCTGCCTGAGGGACTCAAAGAAGAGGATCATTTCCCTGAGCCCAATGCTCATAATCTATAAAAGGAGTCAGCAGCTTGGTGGTCACCTAAGCCTGTTGTTTCCTTGTTTTGAAGCTCAAGGACAGTTTTATTAGAGCTTAAAGGAAATAAGCCAGGGCAGGCAAGCTGTAAATCTGCACAGCTGGCAGAAGGAAGAGAACCCTGTGGTCAGTCAGCGTCACCTGCAGCTGCATGGCAGGGGTGTGGGCTTCAGAGAAAGCATGAGGAAGCCCAAAGCATCAGAAAAAGTATACTTGGGTTCTGGCCAATATCTGAAAAAAAAGGAGACAGCAAAAAGAAAAAGAAAAAGTCAGGACTTAGAAAGGGCAAATCTCTTCTTCAGTGGAGAAACAAATAATGTTTGAATGAAATGATATACAGTTGGCTCTCTATCCGTCACTATAAACAGGTGGAGTCAACTAACAGCTAACAAAGATATTTAGGAGGGGCAGCATCCGGAAAGGAAATCAGGAGGCTGTGAGGATGGCCTGGAGGGAAAGAAGTGATACAAGAGCAAGGGAAGCATCAACAGCGATTGGTGTCAGCGTCATCCAGGGTCTTCCCATCTTGGTTTGCTTGATCTGGCCCATATTACACATCCCAGGCCTGTCCTGAATGGCTCTGATAGTTGCCGTGGAAACAGTGAATCTGAACTTGGCTCTGGTGCCTGATGAAGGGAAGGATGAAGGAGACCGAAGACCCTGAGCACTCGTGTGGCAGTTTCCTGATGCAGGAGTCTTCGGGTTAAACAAACTGCCCTTGCTTCCACCAGGACTAAGTTATGAGTGCCTCTTTCCTAGGATCCGAAGGACTGAATTTTGAAATCAAAGGTGATTTTTGCCCCATTTGGACAAGAAACCGAATGAGTCCTGGAAGCAAAACACAAATAAGAATTAATCTGCTCCCTTGTCTAAAACTGCGTGGCTGAGATGCCTTATGGCTCTCATCAAGGAAGTTATTATTCTAGTTCAAAAATTACTTGGGAAAAATTATCAGTACTGAAAATGTACAGACTATTTTTCTTGCTGTTATAGCCCAGCTGTATGCCTTCCAGGATAGCCATGAATGTGGCTCAAGAAAATCATAGGTTTATTTAAAACATTAGTAAGTTTTATTTTCTGTAGCTTGATTGAGCAGCTTTTGAGTGTGACCAATGTCCAGTCATGATGCTGGTATGTTCATTCATTTATTACACCATATGGATAATAGATATTACAAAAGTAATATGAAGGTGATTTAAAGTGTCCTGGAAGATTGCATAGGTTATATGCAAAATTTTCACCATGTTCTGTTCACCAGGCCATGAAGAAAAGTAAGGGGTTTGGGACTCGGCTGCAGGAAGGTCACCAAGATGGCAATATTTCGAGTAGGAAGGTATCTTCCTGTTTTTATGGAGGACTTGAGCATCTACAGACACTGGAATCCTGTAGGGTCCTGGAACAGATGCCCCTGCACAAATGGCTATGTTTTAAGATGTCTTGTAAGCTGAAAGATGCTGCCCATGTTTGGGCATTTGACTTGATGCATTTTTCTGTCACTCTAGCTAAACAACACAGATGGGTTAATGTATAAAGAAATTTCTTTAGGCCATGGTTCTGGTGGCTGGGAAGTCTAAAAGCATGGTGCTGATATTTGCTGAGGCCTGTTCCGATAAATCCTAAAAGGTAGAGGACCTCACATGGTGAGACAGAACAAGGTCATAGGGTAGGACTCTTTCTTATAAAGCTACCATAGCACCCAGGCTTATGATGTCATGGAACCCTACTTACAAATGCTGCCAAGTACCAGTAGCATATGAATTTGGGCATCAAAGTTCCAATAGCTAGAACTTTAAAGAAAGACATTCAAAACACAGAAGTACTAGATTCAGTTTCTCCGTAAGTCGGTATGATTTTTAGCCTGTGCTAGCCTTAGAGTCCACAGAATCCCTGAGAGAGGCCAATGTACCTTAGGCTGTGTGGAGACTGTGACAAAGAGGTCTTCACTTGAGAATCAGACCTTTGGGAATGAGGAAATGCTTCTCAAAATAGTCCAAGGGGAATATTTTTTCATAAAGCAGAATCCCGGAGAACCCAAGTTTGTCTGGATTGTTTATCAAGCTGGTTTCTTTCTCTTTGAAATCTCTCCAGCTAAACTGTGCTACCCAGGGAGGATTTAATCAGTACTGTTTCTTGGAATCATGTTGACTAGGGATCCATCAAGACATTTAGCAATTTGGAAGCCTTTTCAAAATCCTTGTGGGGGTTAAGCACAAGGCTTTATCTATGGGATGTCTTGTTTTCTGCTTTCATTTACTTATTAGATCATTTCTAAAGCGATAGAGAGCTGAGAACTGTCCCAGGGAGTGAGGTTTATAGACAATGTTGGAACACAGGAGCAGTGTGAACAGTGGAAGGGACAGTTGTGGAAGAAAGAAGGGACCCTGGGGACTGTGACTTCATCAGTTACTTCACTTACCATCAGTATCTCCCCAGACACCATTACCACCATGTTTTTTTTTAATAGCGAACTGAAGGCTGAGGCTACATTCATTCCTTATGCTTGTACAGTTAGTTCATCAGTGGAAGAACTGTTATTTGAATTCAAGCCAGCCTGTCCCTTCCAGCCTTTCTCTTTTCCAGAATAAAATCCAGCCCTTCCAAGAGGTGGGAAGGTGAAGACAAGCTTTGCCTATCTGACAAATATGTGGTAATGGTTGTGCAGAGGGAGCTGTGTGATCACTGAAGGACACGGTCACATTTGGAAAATGTGAGCATCTCTCTTTCTTTTGGAGTTGAAAAATCCCCGCACTGTGCTGTGTGTATTTTAAACTCAGAAAAAGCTGAAAGGCGTCTGAGTCGAAATGGGCTCTGTAGAAGTCACTACCTTTATGGTTAAAGATTTATTCTGTCACTACAATGCCCTGGCATATAAATAGGCCTGACCTTCGCCCTCAGGAACCCAGAATAAACACACAAGATTTATGGTCAGAGCATTTGAAGTCAGTGGCTGTTTTAGGAGCATACGCATTCCAGGATCTAGCAAGTAGGTTTGAAAAATGTGGCCTGCAAGGAAGTCTTTTTGATTCAGTTTTTAAAAATAGGGTTGTTTTTTAATGTGTTGTATATGTATGTAACTGGGCGTATTATGTTTATTTTTAATTGTTCAATTAACAAATCTAACTTTTTACTTCTTAAAATTAGCTATCCATCATTTCTACTTTTATTTACTTTCTGCATAAAAAGGGCTTTTGGAGGTTTGGGTAATTTTCAGCAAAGCTAAGTATGGTGGCTCTTACCTACAATCTCAGTACTCAGAAGGTTGAGGCAAGAGGATTAAGGCTCAGGGCTACACAGTGAGGCTCAAAAATACCCGCCCCCAATTAGAAAAAAATGAAGACTTTTAGACGGAGGTCATTTGGCTGGAGGCTGTCTTATTACTTTGGGGTAGAAACGTGATGGTGGCCTGCAGTGCATGTGTTTGCTTAGAACAGAGCAGAACTTCCTAGTTTACTGGTTCCATTGTCTGCATATTCCAAGGCCAATATGGCAAAACCTTACCAATGCTACGGGGTAGGAGTCTGACTTACTGAAAAATCACAATTATAAATGTATTTATTTGTATATATTTTAATTAACAATTATACATCATCTATCAATATATTAATATTTATTTATTTTTATTAGGGTAAAAGTAGCACCTAATTGATAGCTATAGGAAAAATATGTTAATTATAAAATATATATTTCCATTAAAATAGTATCTAGTTGTTTTAAAGTATTTAAAAACTAAGGGACTGACAGTCTCATAATGTAGAGATAATACTGTTGGTAGCTTGATCGACTTAATGTTTGGATATCAATATCATTCAGATAAAGCAAGAATTTTAAATAAAACTTGGACCTTTCTTTGTGATTCTTTTTGACTTGCAGTAGAATTATGTTCTCACACACCTATCCAAGTTGAAAATATTGTTAATGCATCTAGTTTATTGAGCATCCAAGCTTAGTAGTGTAGCATCCTGTAGAGTTCTCCGTGCATTCCTTCATAATTGCATGGGGCAGGTAGAAGCTGTGATTGACTGCCACTGCCCAATGTCATGAGTGAGTATCACAAGGGTAGGAAAAGATCATGATTTGAAAACATTTTCTCCTGAATGTATATCATTTACACATGTCCATAAAGTCAAAAGATCATAATTAGAGCTGACACAAATTGAATACTGACTGTATAACACTTTATGTCTCCTATTGTGGAATATTAGTTTAAGATGTGTTACATTTGTTTATGCTGTGGAGTGTTTGTTTAATGATGCAAAGATGTGTTGCATTCTTTTATGTTGCATGTTTGTTTAACTCTGTGAAGCTGTGTTACTTTGCCTGTCTACAGCACCTGATTGGTCTAGTAAAAAGTTGAACGGCCAATAACAAGGTAGGAAAAAGGATAGGTGAGACTAGCAGGCAGAGAGAATAAATAGGAGGAGAGATCTGGGAGGACTAAGGAGCAAGGAAAGAAGGGGCCAACTACACAGTCACACAGCAAGCCACAACATAAGAAGTAAAGAAAGTTATACAGAAACAGAGAAAGACAAAAGCCTAGAGGCAAAAGGTAGATGGGATAATTTAAGAAAAGCTGGCTAGAAATAAGCCAACCTAAGGCCAGGCATTTATAAGAAAGTATAAGTCTCCATATGTATTTATTTGGGAGCTGGATGGTGGGCTCCCCGAAAGAGCAAAAGAGAAGAAGAGTAAAAAGGAAATAAGAAAAGCCAAAACTCACCAACTACAATCTCTCTCATCATTTAATTGGGATTTGAAAACACGAGCTTTAGTACTTCTGCTATGATTTGAGCTGTTCATGATTCGCTAATTTTAGCAATAATGCTGCAACAAGCATTGTGATAGTTGGTATTTTATATATCAACAAGCATTGTGATAGTTGGTGTTATATATCAACAAGCATTGTGATAGTTGGTGTTATATATCAACAAGCATTGTGATAGTTGGTGTTATATATCAACAAGCATTGTGATAGTTGGTGTTATATATCAACAAGCATTGTGATAGTTGGTGTTATATATCAACAAGCATTGTGATAGTTGGTGTTATATA